>CM051527.1:25310595-25550595 GCA_028017165.1 Herpetospermum pedunculosum | reverse complement strand
CACTATGTCCCCAGCTACCTATTGGACTTTATCCCTGAGATGTTAAGTTATTGAGTCGGCGCTAATGGGCCACTCTCACCCGTACAAGTCTAAGGATACTGTCTAAGAAGCAGGAGTTCATAGTAAGCTCAGGATTAAGATCGAGTTACCTAGGCCATCAAATGAAAATGTCGGTCTCATCAGTAAACGGTGTTATAAAGAGAGAGCGGTTGTTACCTCTCCAAAAGAGAGTTATTTAGGGCTATAATTACTTGATATTCATGAAGTCTTTCGAGCATTTTAACTATTAATAAGCATAATATGTGTTTTATCATGACATTTTGTGAAATGAGGTTAATTTAAGGCTTATGTGAAAAAGTTGTGCATAAGTGTGTAAATTGGTGAAAAAATGTCTAATTAATGCTTTGCCACGGGGGTACAAGCCAGGTTAACAAGAGACCCTGGAAACTACAAACCAGCTCTGTTACCAACAAGTGGTATCAGAGCCAGGTTAGCAAGGATCCCTTATGCTGTGGAGCCAGGTTAGCTCGGGAGTAGAGCCAAGTTAGCGAGAGACCCTGAAGATTACAACCAGCTCTGTTACCAACAAGTGGTATCAGAGCCAGGTTAGCGAGAATCCTTGATGGCGTGGAGCCAAGTTGGCTCGAGAGAAGAGCCAGATTAACAAGAGTTCCTGGAGATTTACAACCCGCTTTATTACCATGAGTTGGTATTAGAGGCAGGTTGGCCCGAGAGGAACCCGGTTAGCGAGGATAACCGAGGGGCTCAAAGCTTGAAGGCCAAGTTCGTGACGAGGCAAGCGACCTTAATGTTGGCGAGATAGGACCAACAGGTACCAGGATCGTGTTGAGATCAAGTGGTACGGGTTCTTTGCAAGAGATGGCTTGGTTGATTATTAAGATGGTTCAAGAGATTAGTAAGATCACTCGTACGTGACTCATGATTCGTGTCTCGTGCAATGTCAAGGAAGCTCGTAGTGACCCTAGAGCGTTAGACCGTGGAGCCTACATGAATTGAATTCATAAATCAACTTAATGACATGAAGTCATTGATGCATCCAAAGTTGAAGGCGTATGACATTGAGTACGAGATTCTTCGATGAAGTGAACAATTTCATCAGAAGACGACTGAAGGTTCCGAAATAACGTATCCAGAATCAAATGGTGGAACGTTTGAATTCTTTCTTCGAGGATACACAGAAGCAAACACAAGGGTTGGTTTCGTGGTAAGGACCAATCACGTCAGGTGGAGTCAAAACCATTTGGCGATGGACTCAACATAGGAGATTGTTCCTATAAGCAGCGGAGAAGAGGGAGTCCACTAGAACCATATTTGTGGTTCTGTGGTTGCGTCTTGGGGGATTGAGCGATGTAGCTCACAGGTAGGGCAGTGTGCTCGATGTCGACATTCCAGAAGAGAACACAATACCTGATGCTGGCTGAACCCGAGGTAGCAGTGGAGATGCAAGTAACCACAACCCAATGCCAGCAATGTCATTGGTAACTCAATTGAGTTGGCTCGTTAGCGAGTGCGCGCGGGTACGACCGGAAGAGGTGAATATTTTTGTCGTTAAAAGGAGAGTTTGAGATGCTTACTTTGAACGTGGAAAACTCAAAGGCGAATGTTGAAAGATATATTCGTTGGACTGGGCATGACGATGTAAGGTCCAAAGCAGGACTCTGTGGCCATAGGAAAATCAGATACAGGTTTATCCTATGAAGGCTCAAACGTAGCTGCCGTTTGAGTGGGTCAAGACCATGGTGTGGATTTGGCATAGTTGGCCTTGAAACTAGCCAATAGCGTGGTTGAAGTGTGTGCAGGATAGCAACACTGACACAAGGTGGAAGCATGGTGTTCCAACGTGCTTGAAAGACCAGGTGTTGGGGATGAACAACCCAGGGGCATGTAAAGAAGGATGCAGACGTTGCTGACGCGGACCGACGCCGAGGAAATGGCGCACGGAGAGCAACAGTCCCATGTGGATGTGAACCAGACATGGCTACCATTCGTAGATATGAGCAAGCACAAACAATACATTTATACGCAGTGCACGGCGTGATAGGAGTCTATTGGTGCATGCTAGAAGCGGAGTGGTACGATAGTGCGGAGCAAGATGGCAACGCACAGGTGCATGTGAAAAGGCGATATGCCGAAGCACTTTGCATAACACATGTCCGGAGGCGACATGTTGTGCAGAAACTTAGACACCAAAGCGAGGCACATGAATATGTGGACGCCAGGTGACGAGAGAAAGTCCATAGGCGATGTATCCACAAGTGCAAGGCGGGTCAGACTCAACGAGGACGTTGAGGACTTAAGTGGTGGAGGTTTGTTACAGGCTAAGTTTCGAGGCACATGGCTTGGCCGAGGGGTCAAGATGGAGTGAGCCGACTGGCACACTCGTGTTGGTGGGAGGACGCGCAGGCCGGCGTATAGCCCCACACGGAAGCACCAGCAGGCGGGCGCAGGCGAGCGCACGCCTCAGACGGACGCAGCACGAGCCGTGGATGTGCAACGATAGATGCACAGAGGCAGACGTGCGCGCGCGTGATGAATCTCACGGGGCGCGCGCACAGGCTTGTCCAGACACGCAGACGCAGGGGCACGCGCGCGCGAGAAGCGCACGGCGCGAGCCAAGGCGGTAACCATAGACGGACGCAGCATGGGCCGTGGACGTGCGACGACAGACGCACGGAGGCAGACATGCGCGCTCGTGAGGAACCTCACGGGGCGCGCGCAAAGACTCGTCCAGACGCACAGGCGCGCGCGCGCGAGAAGCGCACGGCGCACGCCTAGGCAATGAACAGCACGCAGAGATGATGCGCAGGCACGCGCGCTGTTGGCACACAGGCTGTACCATGGGCGTACATGGGCAGTGTGCATAACTCACATACAGAGAGTGTTGTGGAACACTCTCCTCTCCACGAAGCTGAAGAAGCAAAGTGTGGAAGACTCAAAGTGTGAGACTCTTATATAGGGATACTTTGAGTGGAGAAGAAGTAAACATGGAAGCCAAGTCATGGAGTCCAACAATAGCATTTTCTATAAATAGAATGGTCAAAGATAGCATGTGGTGGATGAGATAACTTGAGCCTAAAGTTTAGGCTAAAGTGGTGGAGTTTACTTGGTATGTGGTGGAAGATGGAAGTTGCTATTATTAGTAAACTGACTTCCACAAGTCTCTCAACCATCCTCGGTTTGTGAGGAAACTGGTTGATGATAGAGACTATAAAAGAAGGACTTCGAGAGGTAGAAGTCATTCAGTTGTATTCCATTGCATTCAATTGCATCCGTTTGCATTCAGTTACATTCGGTTGGAGGCAATCGTATCAAAGGTGTGCCTCCCTCCTTGTCATGGGGGAGAGCATTCAAAGTTGGATCGAGAGACGATTCAACCTAATCACTTCCATGTGGATCCCATCCGACATCAAAGTCAACTTGTAGTTGAGAGAGCGACTTCATAGGGGGGGTGTCCTCTATGAAGAGAACTTAGTCTACGGGCTGTGTAGTCAAGTTCATTTAAGGGAAGGGGTCGAGGATCGTGGAAGCGGATGACGTTCATCAAGGGGTTGTCTTGATGAACGACTTCAACAATTATGTTGGAGTACAGCCAGAGACGAGCTTAACTATGTAAGGTTTTCATAAGACTGTTAGAGGTCTTCTTACATTGTTCCTGTATATGATTTGTATATAGAGGTTGGGAGTTGTTCCTGTAAAGTGTGGCTTTGTGTGGCTGTGTTTTGTGTTAAAGCTTAGTTATTCGTCCAACAACAAGGTTGGCCAAACCTTACGGAAGTTGATGAGAGTCGCATCCCGAGAGACGCTTGGGATGGTGCCAGGAGTGTTCATTTCCGCACTAGTCATACATCGAGAACCATACAACGAGAAAGGGAAGGCTGGCTAAGAGGGGCCATGCAACTAGACTCGCGGTCCATATACATGGATTGGGCGGTCTAGGGTGCCTCTTAGCGCCGCACGGGGCAAAAATGAATTTGTCGGTTTTTACCCCCGTGACAAGTAGTATCACGGAGATTGTCGCACGGGGCAAACCTTACGGAAGTTGACGAGAGTCGCATCCCGAGAGACGCTTGGGATGGTGCTAGGAGTGTTCATTTCCGCACTAGTCATACATCAAGAACCATCGAACGAGAAAGGGAAGGCTGGCTAAGAGGAGCCATGCAACTAGACTCGCGGTCCATATACATGGGTTGGGCGGTCTAGGGTGCCTCTTAGCGCCGCACGGGGCAAAAATGAATTATACGGATTTCGCCCTCGTGACAAGTGGTATCAGAGCCAGGTTGGCAAGGATCCCTTATGCTGTAGAGCCAGGTTAGCTCGAGAGTGGAGCTAAGTTAACGAGAGACCCTGGAGATTACAACCAGTTGGCTCGAGAGTGGAGCCAAGTTAGCAAGAGACCTTGAAGATTACAACCAGCTTTGTTACCAACAAGTGGTATCAGAGCCAGGTTAGCGAGAATCCTTGATGGCGTGGAGCCAAGTTGGCTCGAGAGAAGAGCCAGATTAACAGGAGTTCCTGGAGATTTACAACCCGCTTTATTACCATGAGTTGGTATTAGAGGCAGGTTGGCCCGAGAGGAACCAGGTTAGCGAGGATAACCGAGGGGCTCAAAGCTTGAAGGCCAAGTTCGTGACGAGGCAAGCGACCTTAATGTTGGCGAGATAGGACCAACAGGTACCAGGATCGTGTTGAGATCAAGTGGTACGGGTTCTTTGCAAAAGATGGCTTGGTTGATTATTAAGATGGTTCAAGAGATTAGTAAGATCACTCGTACGTGACTCGTGAATCGTGTCTCGTGCAATGTCAAGGAAGCTCGTAGTGACCTAAGAGCGTTAGACCGTGGAGCCTACATGAATTGAATTCATAAATCAACTTAATGACATGAAGTCATTGATGCATCCAAAGTTGAAGGCGTATGACATTGAGTACGAGATTCTTCGATGAAGTGAACAATTTCATCAGAAGACGACTGAAGGTTCCGAAATAACGTATCCAGAATCAAATGGTGGAACGTTTGGATTCTTTCTTCGAGGATACACAGAAGCAAACACAAGGATTGGTTTCGTGGTAAGGACCAATCACGTCAGGTGGAGTCAAAACCATTTGGCGATGGACTCAACATAGGAGATTGTTCCTATAAGCAGCGGAGAAGAGGGAGTCCACTAGAACCATATTTGTGGTTTTGTGGTTGCGTCTTGGGGGATTGAGCGATGTAGCTCACAGGTAGGGCAGTGTGCTCGATGTCGACATTCCAGAAGAGAACACAATACCTGATGCTGGCTGAACCCGAGGTAGCAGTGGAGATGCAAGTAACCACAACCCAATGCCAGCAATGTCATTGGTAACTCAAATTGAGTTGGCTCGTTAGCGAGGGCGCGCGGGTACGACCGGAACAGGTGAAGATTCTTGTCGTTAAAAGGAGAGTTTGAGATGCTTACTTTGAACGTGGAAAACTCAAAGGCGAATATTGAAAGATATGTTCGTTGGACTGGGCATGACGATGTAAGGTCCAAAGCAGGACTCTGTGGCCATAGGAAAATCAGATACAGGTTTATCCTATGAAGGCTCAAACGTGGCTGCCGTTTGAGTGGGTCAAGACCATGGTGTGGATTTGGCATAGTTGGCCTTGAAACTAGCCAATAGCATGGTTGAAGTGTGCATGAAAGTCACACTGACACAAGGTGGAAGCATGGTGTTCCAACGTGCTTGAAGTCCAGGTGTTGGGGATGAACAACCCAGGGGCATGTAAAGAAGGATGCAGACGTTGCTGACGCGGACCGACGCCGAGGAAATGGCGCACGGAGAGCAACAGTCCCATGTGGATGTGAACCAGACATGGCTACCATTCGTAGATATGACCAAGCACAAACAATACATTTATACGCAGTGCACGGCGTGATAGAAGTCTATTGGTGCATGCTAGAAGCGGAGTGGTACGATAGTGCGGAGCAAGATGGCAACGCACAGGTGCATGTGAAAAGGCGATATGCTGAAGCACATTGCATAACACATGTCGGGAGGCGACATGTTGTGCAGAAACTTAGACACCAAAGCGAGGCACATGAATATGTGGACGCCAGGTGACGAGAGAAAGTCCATGGGCGATGTATCCACAAGTGCAAGGCGGGTCCGACTCAACGAGGACGTTGAGGACTTAAGTGGTGGAGGTTTGTTACAGGCTAAGTTTCGAGGCACATGGCTTGGCCGAGAGGTCAAGATGGAGTGGGCCGACTGGCACACTCGTGCTGGTGGGAAGACGCGCAGGCCGGCGTATAGCCCCACACGGAAGCACCAGCAGGCGGGCGCAGGCGAGCGCACGCCTCAGACGGACGCAGCACGAGCCGTGGATGTGCAACGATAGATGCACAGAGGCAGACGTGCGCGCGCGTGATGAATCTCACGGGGCGCGCGCACAGGCTTGTCCAGACACGCAGACGCAGGGGCACGCGCGCGCGAGAAGCGCACGGCGCGAGCCAAGGCGGTAACCATAGACGGACGCAGCATGGGCCGTGGACGTGCGACGACAGACGCACGGAGGCAGACATGCGCGCTCGTGAGGAACTTCACGGGGCGCGCGCAAAGACTCGTCCAGACGCACAGGCGCGCGCGCGCGCGAGAAGCGCACGGCGCACGCCAAGGCAACTAGCAGCATGCAGAGATGATGCGCGCTGCTGGCACACAGGCTGTACCATGGGCGTACATGGGCAGTGTGCATAACTCACATAAAGAGAGTGTTGTGGAACACTCTCCTCTCCACGAAGCTGAAGAAGCAAAGTGTGAGACTCTTATATAGAGATACTTTGAGTGGAGAAGAAGTAAACATGGAAGCCAAGTCATGGAGTCCAAGAATAGCATTTGCTATAAATAGAATGGTCAAAGATAGCAAGTGGTGGATGAGATAACTTGATCCTAAAGTTTAGGCTAAAGTGGTGGAGTTTACTTGGTATGTGGTGGAAGATGGAAGTTGCTATTATTAGTAAACTGACTTCCACAAGTCTCTCAACCATCCTCGGTTTGTGAGGAAAGTGGTTGATGGTAGAGACTATAAAAGAAGGACTTCGAGAGGTAGAAGTCATTCGATTGTATTCGATTACATTCAATTGTATTCACTTGCATTCGTTTGCATTGAGAGCATTCGGTGGCATTTGGAGGCAATCGTATCAAAGGTGTGCCTCCCTCCTTGTCATGGGGGAGAGCATTCAAAGTTGGATCGAGAGACGATTCAACCTAATCACTTCCATGTGGATCCCATCCGACATCAAAGTCAACTTGTAGTTGAGAGAGCGACTTCATAGGGGGGGTGTCCTCTATGAAGAGAACTTAGTCTACGGGCTGTGTAGTCAAGTTCATTTAAGGGAAGGGATCGAGGATCGTGGAAGCGGATGACGTTCATCAAGGGGTTGTCTTGATGAACGACTTCAACAATTATGTTGGAGTACAGCCAGAGACGAGCTTAACTATGTAAGGTTTTCATAAGACTGTTAGAGGTCTTCTTACATTGTTCCTGTATTGCTGAAGTTTTGCGAGGAGCGCAATGGGATCAGAAGAAGCACAACCGAAAACAGAGCATTGCGATCGCAACGTAATCGCAATACTGGTCTTTGTTGTTGCGTTTTTTCAGCCGCCGGCCTTCCTATAGCTGCCACGTGTGAGGTTGTTACCTCAAATTTGGATGGTGATCCATGATTAGGGAGCAACCTATAGCAACCTCTGAAGGCTATATAAAGAGAGCTAGATGAATAATCAAAGCATTGAATTGAAGGGAATTCAATCCATAAACCACTCGACGGTGAAGATAATCAAAAACCCTCTCCCGATTGTTGGATCGAAGAACCAACGATCCCTTGGCGTCGATAATTCAAAAGGAGGAAGAGAAGATTCATCTCTCTTCTGATTGAATTCCTTCCCAGGATCGGCCATTCTTCTCCTTCATCCGAGACGAATCGTGGTCAAGAGGATCTTCATCTGATTTACTACTTTCTTTAATTGCTTTTCGAATTAGATATTGTTCCTCTTAGTTCTTGTTCGGTTCATCTACTGTTTTTCTTTAATATCGCTTTCAGATTGAGTTGTGTTTGCTTTATGAATTGTTATTGGATTTGCTTTTATAAGTAATCAATTAGTTTTGTTGAGTTATTCTATTTCTCATAATTAATCACTTCGTTTTGTTGAGTTCTATTCATCAGTAATCAATTAGCTTTGTTAAGTTCTTCTATGATCATGCGTAGCTAGAATTAGAAAGGTTGCTGAGATGAATCTGTAGGACTTAACGATGTGAATTCATCATGTAAATGAGCATGAATGCATTGAATGAGTGTGGACTTCATCCCATGGACAATTTCGACCGACCATTCATTTTGTTCTAAAGAATTCCTAACCTCTGGAAGGAGTAAGAATTCAGAGTCATTCATTCATGTTAGCCTTTCATGGTAGACAGAGAGTGGTCTAGGAATAGGGACTCTCCTAACACGTTCTATAGCATGAACATATAAACAAATTCTTAAAACTTACTTGGATATGAGTAACTTAAGAGTCTAAAGCATATAATCGGAAGGTGTATGAGATCTAGCTAAAACGATGCATGTGATGTTTGTTTGCTGCTGAGTGATCATGGTTTCTGCCTATAGAGGATTCTTAGCTAATCTTGCTGCTTTTATCTTAGATTTTACTTGCTGTTAATCTGTTGCTAATCTATTGCGAAAGTATTGCGAGATCCGCAATACTAGTTTTCAATATTGTAGTTTCCTTAGTTCTTTTGTATTACTATAACCTTGTGTTTTCCTTGTGTCCTTTACAATTTCGCGTCTTGAATCAAAATCCATTTCATTCCTGGTTACCTTATCTAAATTAACACGCATCAAAACGTTATTCCAGCAACCCAACCAACAACATTCTGTCACCGATTACATTTTCCTTCAATCAATCTGTACTTAGCATAAACTTAATCAAATCTCTGTGGGAAAACGATATAAAATATATTTATCACTTGCTGTAGACCATGTATACTTGCATGATCTGAGTGTTCTTCGCATCTAATTTACACACACACTGAGCACGCAACAAGTTTTTGGCGCCGCTGCCGGGGATTTGCATTACTTTTGTGTTAAGTTGATTGATTGTAAAATATGTGCTGAATACGTGAGCTTAATTTGTTTACTATCATTTTCAGGCACAAAGCGAAACTATGCAGGTGAAAAACGTATGTGTACGACAAAGTAAATGAATACACTGCAGAACTTAATTGGAGGAAGAGTTTACCCACAACAGTTTGAAGAATTTTATCAGTCATGTGCTTATTGTGGGGATAATCATAACTTGGAGAATTGCCCAACATTGAATTATCAAGAGAGGCAATATCAACAAAGCTATGACAACCATTATTCGTACCTGTGTGGACATGATCAGTGGCAACTCTCAAATAATCCTTGGGAAGAGCATGGGCAAGTTGCTCATTATGAAGAGTTCCACCAACAGGAAGACTATCAACATTATGCGCCAACTCAAAATGAAGAATTATCACCCGCTTTGGAGGCGCTATGGATAGAATTCATGGAAAGGAATGATGCATCCATGAGGATAATTGATGCGCAATTAGCCCAGCTTACAAATGACTTACAAAATCTACTTGTTATAGCAAAATCACCACCACCATGCCCTCGGATGTTTGATTTTTATGATGATGACTCCTTTGTTACCTTCGAATCTGAGAAGAGTGATCCAATGGAATATCCATATACAATGGTGGAGTTGGTGAAAGTTGAGAAAAATAAAATTGTGCTGGATGAGGCAAAAGAGACTAATGCGCTGCTTGAGGAACAAGAATTTGAAATGTTTGATGTTGCAGCAAGCTTCTCCACCAATGAAAGAGTTGAGCCACCACCACCACAAATGCTCCAGCTGAAGGAGTTAGAAAGAGATGTGCCAGAAAAAGAAGTCCCAGCACATCAAAGCTATGTTGTAGCAAATGTTGTAGAAAAAAAACCAACGCACAAAAAGTACAAACCTTGGGATGTTATAACATGCAGTCTCTTTGAAAGAATCAACAATTTCAATGTGTGGCAGAATGTCCGACCCCGTAAGACTTAAGTATCTTAAAGAAGCAGAAGTGATGCCTCGAACCATTGAAGAATATCCATATGAGGCAGATTGACAAGGGAGATTTCTGATCCCTAAACTCTTAAATTAGGTTTTTATCATGCTTTGCTTAGATTTTGTATGTTAGGAGTGGTTTATTTTAGGAATGAAATATTTATCATGGGCCAACAATCATAGTGTACTGGGAGACAATTCTGAAGATAGTTTGATGCTTCTGCTATCATGCTTGAAATCTTTGTTAATGCGCTTACCATAGTCGTTTAACATGAATTGATGATGCACTGTGGGCATATAGAACTGCATATAAAACACCTTTAGGAATGTCCCCCTATAGGTTAGTTCATGGAAAAGCATGCCATCTTCCCCTTGAATTAGAAAACAAAGCCTTTTGGGCTTTAAAGGAATTAAACTTTTGCGTGACCGATGCGGGAACATTGAGGTCTCTGCAATTACATGAATTAGATGAATTAAGGCACATGTCATACGAAAATGCTAAGATGTATAAAGAAAAAACTAAAATTTGGCATGATAGTAGACTTAGGCTAAAAGATTTCAGAAAGGGCCAACATGTTTTATTATTTAATTCACGATTGAAGATGTTCCTAGAAAACTCAAGTCTCGTTGGTCTGGTCCCTTTGTCATTACTAATGTGTTTGTGCTTGGTGCAATTGAGATCCAAAATTTGGAACAGGGCCAGCCGTTTATGGTGAATGATGCAAGATTAAAGCACTACTACGAGGAAGAAGACGTAGGAACGCTCTCGACATTCCTCTTGTCCGAAGCTTGAAGTCAATCTAAAAGGGATGAGCATGGACGTTATTGGAAATCTCTTTGTGCTCAAAATATTATTTTTTATGTTTATTTTTATTTAATATTTTTGTTATGAAATTCTTAATTACTAAAATTAATTAATTTTGTTTAATGTTGATTGAAATTAGGAGGCAATATTTGAAATTTAAAATGACAAGATCGGTGGATCAATCAAAAGGAATAGAAGAAGTTGGCCTATGCAGGCCACTTAGAGCTGCCAAGCGACCTGAAGCTGAAGAGGAAGGGCAATATGCAGATTGAGCTTGATAGCCTTGCCTCTGCTCAGGCTGTTTCTATGTCATGTCTGTTGGACATACAACAAAAGCTAGCCCAATGGGCTGAGTACTCTCAAGCAAGAGACATAGAATTGGCTGAGCACCTGAGGTGCAAGTTCCCTGTTTTCCCTGCTGCCTTGTTGGAGCCTTGGATGTCTCCAAGTGTGGAGGAGATTGATGAATAAGAAGAAGAAGAAGAAAATGAATGAATTACATTGATTGACGGCATTCGAGGGAGTTATTCTTTATTCCCTCACCCTGCTTTTCTGTTAACCGGATACCCCCCCCCCCCCCCCCAAAAAAAAAATAAATATAAATTGCTGTTCTGTTTTAAATTCAGTAGATTAGCTTAGTTTAGAATAGCTTAAGTAGTTCCCCTTAGTTTCGCACAGTTAGCTTAGATAGTTCTTTGATGCTTTCTTTTAATTTCAACTAGCCCTTTGGGCCACAATCGAGTTAGAGTAGTTAGGAGCTTTGATCAATGTCATATCTGCTTTGTTGAATTAATTGCGTTTTCATTGCACTCTCCGCATAGCCATTTCAAGCATGTTTGTATCTAAACCAGCATGCTTTCATTTTCCAAGCATGTTGTTGCGGTGCAATGTAACTGCTGTTATTTGTCATGTTTCTATCTCTTCATACTTAGCTGAATGTGATTCTCTGTGGGTTGTTTACTTTTGTTGAAGTGTGCTGGATGAGTGTCGAGTACACGTTTTAAGATTGAATTAACTTCATAAGTTGGAAAGCATGTGGCCCTGTAAGACCTTACCTTTGTTTTGAATGACCCTCTGCTGATGTGTTGTCTAAACTAAGAGAGCCATTCCATCCCTTAGATGTTTAAAATCTGTCTGTTTTTTAACTTATACTAGATGCTTCTAAAACTTTTGGGGGTATGCCACCTAATACTCTCATTGAGGACAATGAGATGTTCAAGTTTGGGGGAGGCAGCCTTCTAGTCCTAGGAACACTCCTCTCTCCCTTAGTAGATATACATTGTTGTTCTTTGAAAAAAAAAAAAAGAATACAACAAAAGAAAAAGAAGCATTGTCTTTCTTCTAGGAATGCTGAGTAATCAGGGCCATTTGTGTAACAACAAGTGGCACTGCATCAAAAGGCAAACTTAAGGAGAAAGAAGCATTGCAAGAGAAAGAAAAAGGAAAAAATAAAAATAAAAAAAACAAAGAAGAAGGATGTATGCCAGAAGGTTGCAGCCTTAAGTGCTTAGATGTCCTATGTACTGAACTCTGATCCTAAGTTAGCTAAGCAAGGGGCTGTAACTAGAAGGTTTATCTAGGGAAATGAGTGTCTGTCCTAAC
This sequence comes from Herpetospermum pedunculosum, assembly GCA_028017165.1. Classification (NCBI taxonomy): domain Eukaryota; kingdom Viridiplantae; phylum Streptophyta; class Magnoliopsida; order Cucurbitales; family Cucurbitaceae; genus Herpetospermum; species Herpetospermum pedunculosum. The sequence continues at coordinate 25,538,081 of CM051527.1, read as the reverse complement.
AAGAGTGATGCCATGGCTTAGATTGTTCTATGGATTCTGTACTCTGTTACTGTTTTTTGTTCTAAGCATGACATGCCTTTAAGGATTCCTAGGAAATAAAAGAATAAAATTTAGAAACATGTACTGAGTTTTAAGTTAAGAGTAGGAAGATTTTAGAGCTAAGGGATGACTGCACAATGTGCTTGATATAGGCGGATAAACCAGAAGGTAAGGAGTTATTTAAAGCTGAAGGTTTTAAAGGCAAAGGAATTCAGAATGACAAACCATGGAGTTGGTTTTAGCTTGAAGTGTGTCACATGATAGCAAATACCTTTGATAGTAGGCCAAGAGATGAACCAATTTGGTTAGTTGGAGATAGAGACCAGAGTTAGCAGTTAGATAGTAGAAAAAGAGAGGGAAAGTGAGTCTTTGTATTGCTCGAGGACTAGCAATAACTCAAGATTGGGGGTGTGTTACCTCTCCAAAAGAGAGTTATTTAGGGATCTAATTACTTGATATTCATGAAGTCTTTCGAGCATTTTAACTATTAATAAGCATAATATGTGTTTTATCGTGACATTTTGTGAAATGAGGTTAATTTAAGGCTTATGTGAAAAAGTTGTGCATAAGTGTGTAAATTGGTGAAAAAATGTCTAATTAATGCTTTGCAGATGTATTGCTGAAGTTTTGCGAGGAGCGCAATGGGATCAGAAGAAGCACAACCGAAAACAGAGCATTGCGATCGCAACGCAATCGCAATACTGGTCTTTGTTGTTGCGTTTTTTCAGCCGTCGGCCTTCCTATAGCTACCACGTGTGAGGTTGTTACCTCAAATTTGGATGGTGATCCATGATTAGGGAGCAGCCTATGGCAACCTCTGAAGGCTATATAAAGAGAGCTAGATGAAGGATCAAAGCATTGAATTGAAGAGAATTCAATCCATAAACCACTCGACGGTGAAGATAATCAAAAACCCTCTCCCGATTGTTGGATCGAAGAACCAACGATCCCTTGGCGTCGATAATTCAAAAGGAGGAAGAGAAGATTCATCTCTCTTCTGATTGAATTCCTTCCCAGGATCGGCCATTCTTCTCCTTCATCCGAGGCGAATCGTGGTCAAGAGGATCTTCATCTGATCTACTGCTTTCTTTAATTGCTTTTCGAATTAGATATTGTTCCTCTTAGTTCTTGTTCGGTTCATCTACTGTTTTTCTTTAATATCGCTTTCGGATTGAGTTGTGTTTGCTTTATGAATTGTTATTGGATTTGCTTTTATAAGTAATCAATTAGTTTTGTTGAGTTCTTCTATTTCTCATAATTAATCACTTCGTTTTGTTGAGTTCTATTCATCAGTAATCAATTAGCTTTGTTAAGTTCTTCTATGATCATGCGTAGCTAGAATTAGAAAGGTTGCTGAGATGAATCTGTAGGACTTAACGATGTGAATTCATCATGTAAATGAGCATGAATGCATTGAATGAGTGTGGACTTCATCCCATGGACAATTTCGACCGACCATCCATTCTGTTCTAAAGAATTCCTAACCTCTGGAAGGAGTAAGAATTCAGAGTCATTCATTCATGTTAGCCTTTCATGGTAGACAGAGAGTGGTCTAGGAATAGGGACTCTCCTAACACGTTCTATAGCATGAACATATAAACAAATTCTTAAAACTTACTTGGATATGAGTAACTTAAGAGTCTAAAGCATATAATCGGAAGGTGTATGAGATCTAGCTAAAACGATGCATGTGATGTTTGTTTGTTGTTGAGTGATCATGGTATCTGCCTATAGAGGATTCTTAGCTAATCTTGCTGCTTTTATCTTAGATTTTACTTGCTGTTAATCTGTTGCTAATCTATTGCGAAAGTATTGCGAGATCTGCAATACTAGTTTTCAATATTGTAGTTTCCTTAGTTCTTTTGTATTACTATAATCTATTGCGAAAGTATTGCGAGATCTGCAATACTAGTTTTCAATATTCATTTCATTCCTATCTAAATTAACACGCATCAAAACGTTATTCCAACAACCCAACCAACAACATTTTGTCACCTGTTACATTTTTCTTCAATCAATCTGTACTTAGCATAAACTTAATTAAATCTCTGTGGGAAAACGATATAAAATATACTTATCACTTGCTGCAGACCGTGTATACTTGCATGATCTGAGTGCTCTTCGCATCTAATTTACACACACTAAGCACGCAACAACGGCATATTTCGCGGTTCGGTCTTACGCAAACTCTTTGCACAGGACGCCCTCATTCGCACATCTCCATGTGAAACGATTCGGATCACATCGTTTGTACAATACAAAGTGAGCCGCATTCTAGTGTTACCAGGATAAGGTACCCAACCTTATCTGTATACTATAGACCGTTTTGACTGACTACTTGAGTCTGATCCACAATCATGTCATACATGAAGCTCAAGTACTCATATTCAGCCAAGGGTGTTGGTCATTGATATAGGTTAACTTAAACACGTTTCACTTTATTCCAGTAACTCTTTTACTGAATAAAACTAATAACTCTTTATTCTAAATAGAATATTTACAAACATAACAGTTTACAAACCACGAGTTTTAGGACAGAAAACCCAACACAGTTCTCCAATCAGGGGAAAGTAACCAAATCTTCTTAGATGCAAGTGATCAATCCAGTTTGGAATGAGCAGCTAATGTTTGTAGCATCCGAGCCATTTGAAGATTTCATCATCATCACTGTTTAAGAGAGAGGAACATGGGAGATTCTAGGAAGAGTGGTTTGTTGCGTTTTATGTCCTAAAACTTGTGATTTGTAAACAATTATGTTTGTAAGCACTCTATTTAGCAATAAAGTGTTATTGAGTTTTATTCAGTAAAGGCGTTTACTGGAATAAAGTGAAACGAGTTTGGGATTAATCTATACCAATACCTAACACCATTGGCGAAGTCTGAGTACTTGAACCTCATGTATGACATGATTGTGGATCAGGCTCAAGTATACAGTCAAACGGTCTATTGTATGTGGATAAGGCTCGGTACCTTATCCTGGTAAGACTATTGGATGCGGCTCGCTTTGTATTGTACAAAACGATGTGATCCGAATCGTTTCACATGGTGATGTGCGAGCGGGGGCGTCCTATGCAATGAGTTTGCATAAGACTGAACCGCGAAACAGTTTCTCTCTCTTTATAACGTTGTTTACTGTAGAGATGGACTATTTAATATGATGGCCCAGGTAACTCGAGCTTAATCCTAAGCTCGCTATGAACTCCTGTTTATTCGAAAGTATAATTTGACTTATACGGGTGAGAGTGGTTGGTTTCGCCGCTCAATATTCCTACCATCTTGGGGACATAGTAGAGCGAGATGGAATTCACTCCTAACGCGCTCTTTAGGGTCAGTAGATAGGTTGTTCCCTTAATAGCTGACTCCAGGGCTTGAACAATGAGTACTCGCCATCTCCTGTGTGGAGAAGGTTTTTATCTGCTGGTTGGACCACATATATATTGTTCATTAGAAGAGTTAGTGGTACTTAAGGATCAAGATGTAATGCAGGGGTTAAACGGTTTAAATGACCCAGCTGCGATTACGGACAACCTGTGAAGGATCGACTTACCGATGACAGTTATATCAAGAGGACACAATATATCTAAAGTGAGGAGACTATAGCCATCGGACTATAGTGGAGTCTCCGAGGGTTTGACGAATGTTGATTGATTCGGTTAGAAGAGTTTTGACTGGATAATCTCGTATCGTTGGAGCTCAAGATCTGTAGGTCCTTTAGGTTCTCCTGGTTAGCTCGGATAAAGCGGTGTAGCATTGCTATAGGAGAAAATTTGGAGGAATCCAAATTCGGGTCTGTTGATCGAGGTTCGACATATTTAAGAATGATTTAAATATGAAAACGGAGGAATATGTATTTAAATATGATTTAAATACAAGACCGGAAGAAAATATGAATATTGATTCATATTGGAAAAGTCGGTTTTCGGTAAACCGGGGCTCGATTTATTGTTTGTTTAATATGTGATATTAAATTAAATAATAAAGTTTTATTAAAATTGTTTTAATAAAGAATAATTTTTTGTTATAATGTTTGATTATAATAATTAATTATATGGATAAATATGGATTTATCCATTATCATAAATTAATAAAAAAAAAAAAAAAAGCCATTAAAAAGAGATAAGGATGATGATCTCTTCTCTCTCATAAATTATTTTGATCTTTCACTTTCTCTCTGCAAATTTCCTTCTCCTTTGTTTTCTCTCTGTATCTTCAAGTGTTGGAGAAAAGAAAAAATGAAGTTCTGGGAAAGCTTGAAGATTGATTGCCTTGGAGTAGAAATTCATGAAGGATTCTTTAGAAGAAAATGAAAGGTATGAAGAGTTCATCCTTTTCTCTTTCAATTTGAACTTCAATTGGTTCAAGATTCATATGAATTTGTGAGGTTTTGTGTGTTTCTTGACATGTTCTTGAAACATAAAACTTCATCCATGGCCTTTTTCCTCTTCTTTTTCCACCTCCCTCTCAACAAACTACCTTAGCTCAAGGGAGTCCCACAACTCCGCTATTAAGCCCGAGAATAGTTGAGACTCCTCTAAGGGTGGTCCTCGATGTGTTCGTGCAGCGATCGTGACCGGAGGAGAGGTGGAGGACGAGGGGGCTGTAGAGGAGCTGAGGTAGACGAGAAGACGAACGCCACGAAAAGGTAAGTTTTACCCGTTCTTTTCTCACTGGTAAATTTACTGGTCGGTAAAACGGTCTGATTTACCGGTCGAAAATTTATCGGTGGGGAGTTCAACGCTTGGAGCATCAGTTCCTCGGTGATAATATATCGGTCTGTATACCAGTTGGATTATACCGATGGAACCGACCGGTAAGTGTTACCGGTCGAAGGTTAGACCGGTATATCGGTAAAATCCTTGCGAAGGATTTTCCTCGGTATACTGGTCCAACTCTAACCGGTATTAGATATCGGTCGAGTTTACCGGTGGCTTACCGGAGCCTTTATCGGTGGTTCTTTCCAGGGTCAACATTACCGGTTGATTTACCCGTCGATGATGGATTTACTGGTGGGTTTCAGGCAGTGAGAAATTGCTAAGTGTTGGCCTGGTTTCTCTCTCCTCGTTTGTTACTTATTGATTGCTGAAGATCCTCAGCCAGTTTAGGCTTCTTCTGCTGCGCCTCTGGTTGAAGTAGGACTTCGGTTCCATCAATTGGTATCATAGCATGCTTTAGGCTCTCAATTTGCTACAAATTGAGTTCCCTAGGTGGGTTGTATTGTTATCTTTGCTTGAGTTGCTGAAGTGATTTAGGTTTTGGATTCTGCTTTATTTTTGCTCTTTAATTTGGATTGTAATTAGCCTAAGTGTTCAGGCTTAATGTTTGCAAAGAGTTTGTAATTTATTTAAGTCCTTAGAGTCCTTAGGCTGTTGCAGAGCCGAGTTGAAGTAGATGCAAAAGAGCTCGGGAGCTTGGAGAACTTTGAAGTGTTCGAAAGGCTTCAAGAAACCTAGCTTGGGGTAAAACAAGGTTTGTAATAGTTAGATTGCTTGTTGCCAAAACCGAGTCACTTTAGTGTGTTTAATTTATTTATGCATGTGATGTATGGTTTAAATTAACAACTCTTGCTTGTGCATATTGTATGTCATGTAGATTTCAGATCTCACCTTAGGAAGCATGTTGCATGCATATAGTATGTTATATGTGATATAATGTATAGGATGCATGCTTTATTCATGAGATTCAATATAAGAGTTATATTAGTTATGAATTATGAGTTGTATGTTTAAGAGCATAATCGATATAAGTGTTATATTGATTATGAAGTTAAATATCCAACTTGTCGTGCCTTAGTGTTGCATGTTTGAGAAACATGTAACTTTTTGTTATAGAAAGTCTAAGTTTTGCAAGCATTGTAAAATTAACCTAGATTTTTAAAATCTATAACAAAGACAAAGGCATGCTCACATAGGGTTGAACGATTCGGTCTTTCATTAGATGATAGGTCGATATCTCGTAAATGTTAAGGTTATGAGAAACTCTCCCAGGGTAATCTTGTTCTAGGTTGAAGGATATGAATTGACGAATCACCTCCTACCTGGGGATTATCCGGTACTTGAGTAAAGTTAACCCGACTTTATGAGCATGTGGTAGAGGTGTTAGGTTAATAAAAGTTGTTTATAACCTAGACATCTTAGGTAAATAGTTTGCCTAGACTTAAGGTTTTATTGTCTTAGACGGATAAAACCTGAGTAGTTTACCCTAAAACACCGTCCACGATGCTTAGTAGATGTGTTGAAGAAGGAATATATATATGATATATCCCTCTCCTGCTACGCACTCCCTGATAGTTCACAACGTGAGAATTTTGCTCGGCCTCGTGTTGTCAATAGGGCAACCCCCCACGGGTGGTATTTGCAACTTTCAATAGCATGGTGAATGGAGTAAGTATCTATAGTAAGTGAGAGAAGGAAGTGCGTCAGTACCAATCCCTTCGGAGGGCGGGGCATGGAAGTCGAACACCTCAATCACCATTTATGGATAGAGAAACACAAGGCCATTCCCAACTCTAACATTCCCTACGGTTGCACTGTTGGGGCCGCCCTGCGCATTCTAAAAAATGGAGGGTCACACTTACGGGATTTGCTAAGGAGTTAGTAAATCCAGACCAAAAGCAATAACTAAGATGTTGTCGGATATGAGTTATCCTGGTGATAGCATTTAGTCAAGATTGTCTTGATTTAGTAAAGGGGTGCTCACCTACCCTACGGTAGGGACCATTACTGACTTACTAAAGTATCGTAGCGAGCAAATAAAGATATAGGGTTCTTTATTTGTTGCTGAACCACTTAATTGGTTTAAATAGGTTACAACCGTTTCACTAATAGATTTACAATCGTCTTCAACGTGTCGAGCTCTTTTATTTGCATTTAGCTCTCGACAAGTGTTAACCACCGAGTTACTACGGAACCTAGAAGTCGAACTAGAATATGATTCTTGTTTTGGACGTTCTTAAGGTTCGTCTTAACAGAGGACTGTCCTCCCCTTCCTAGCCTAAATGCAATTCGAATAGTTCGAGTAACATCTGTTGGCTAGATTAGGGCTAATGTGAAAGTCACTGTTGCAACCAAGGTATAGACTATAAACAAAAGAAAAGTGTTTCCATTGTGTTGTAGATGGACATTGGTAACACAATTGCCCAAGTACCTTGTAGAGAAATAAGCTGAAAAAGATAGACAAAGTAAATGTGATTTACTGTTGTCGTAACAAGTTTAGTGGAGTATGATTGTCATTCCTGGAATGCTCATTTAGGATCCACTAATCATGTTAATTCTTCTCTTCAGGAAGCTTGTTCCTGATAGCTGTTTTCTCTATGTGAGATGACTTATGAAGACATCATCACAGTTGAATCAGTGGAGCTTTCATGAAGTTGTTGTATAGAGATAATCACATTTTACTTGTAAAACGTAATTATTCTCTATATTTTTGGTTTACCTGAACAAGTTGTATACATTATCTTTTGTTTGAATAAAGAACGGTTCTTTTCCCAAAAGATGTATACCTAATTGTTCTACTAAACTAGATGAAAAATTGGATGTGTTAAGACTGACAGGTTATAAGAAAGTTATAATAAGATCAGCGAAGGTTGTTGATCTAGTTGGTTCTTCTCAATAGTTGAGAAAGCCTAATTGTAGTGGGCGCGTTGTCAGACAACTGCACCACTACATTGGATTGTCTTAAACTCAAAGTTTTCATGCTTGATGATAACTTTGAGGATTCGTTGACCTTAAAACAGTCAATGGATCACATAGACAATGACCAGTGGCTCAAAGCCATGAATCTACAACTGGATGAGGCCAAGGTTCTAAGGTGCAAACCTTTATGGCTTAACTTTCAAGCAAAGGGTCATTCCCTTAAGAGAAATGAGTTTATTGGGTATTCACTCCTTCTCTTGTTGCCAAGTGAAAGTTATTTAGTTAACTGTTGTCCATTGCCTCATTTTATGACGATAGGATAAGGCAATGGATGTCAAGTTAGTTTTTCAGAATGATGTTCTTCTGAATCACTGTCTTGAGTAGAGTTGTTATAAGCCTCAACCATTGAGATTCATTATTCATGATCAAGAGCAAATAGTTTGCGTGCTTATTTAATTCATTCGTGAATTGAAACTAGCATTTGTATCCTGAATGATAAGGTTTGATATGTGATCAAATCTTATGGGCTTGAACGTTGATTGATAAACCTTGTTTGACGAGAGTTTAATCAACTTGTAGCTTTCGAAGTTTGGTTTCCGTAGTTCAGGTCTTAATCATTGAGAATGATGTAGGATGCACTTATGACGTTTGTGCAAAAACTAGTGACCCTATTCCAAATACTTGATTTGGATATGTCTTTGTTTTGTTCTAAGGATCCAGCTTCATCTGAATCGTAAGAACAGAACGCTAGTTTTGTCTCAGTCATCTTCTATTGGCAAAGCGTTGTTAGTATTGAACAAGGTGTTGTCGATATTCGATGTTGAATTTAGAATGAAAGGTATGGTACTTTTCAAGTTAGGAGTTCAGTTGTCTGTGGAAATCGTTTCCTAAGACGCCTCAAATGTTGAGTATCTGAGACATTATCCTTTTGCATAGATATATATCGGATGGTCACGTGTATTCCTCTTTGGATACATGACCCGATATGTGCTATGCAGTGGGAGCAGTCAGAAGCGTAGGTCCAATTGGTTTTGCCTATTGGACTGTGGTTAAAGTATTATCCTAGCTAAGGAAAAGTAGAATACAAGAGTTGTATTATTGTTTCCTAGTGGGAGCTAAGTTTATTCAGCTTGTGAAGCAGCAATAGGTTATAAGTTGAGCACGTGCAAAGTGTTCCGAGGAGATGTGATGGTCACATGAAAAGCCCCGCAGCACATTATGCTGATTTGTTTACTAAGTATCTCACGGCTAAAGTGTTGAGAAGACACCTAAAGAGTTTAGGGCTCCGAGTTGTTAAATAGGACAGTGGGAGAAAACTGTGGATATATGATATCTTAGTTTTCTCTACCAACATGTACACCAAAGATGTTTAAGTCCAAGTGAGAGTTTGTTGGGTTTTATGTCCTAAAACTCGTGGTTTGTAAACAGTTATGTTTGTAAGCACTCTATTTAGCAATAAAGTGTTATTGAGTTTTATTCAGTAAAGGCGTTTACTGGAATAAAGTGAAACGAGTTTGGGATTAATCTATACCAATACCTAACACCCTTGGCGAAGTCTGAGTACTTGAACCTCATGTATGACATGATTGTGGATCAGGTTCAAGTATACAGTTAAAACGGTCTATAGTATATGGATAAGGTTGGGTACCTTATCCTGGTAACACTATTGGATGCGGCTCGCTTTGTATTGTACAAAACGATGTGATCCGAATCGTTTTACATGGTGATGTGCGAGCGAGGGAGTCCTATGCAATGAGTTTGCATAAGACTGAACCGCGAAACAATTGCTCTCTCTTTATAACGTCGTTTACTGTAGAGACCGACTATTTCATATGATGACCCAGGTAACTCGAGCTTAATCTTGAGCTCGCTATGAACTTCTGTTTATTCGAAAGTATCCTTTGACTTGTACGGGTGAGAGTGGTCGCTTTCGCCGCTCAATATTCCTACCATCTTGGGGATAGTGTCGAATAGGTAGCTGGGGACATAATAGAGCGAGGTGAAATTCACTCCTAACGCGTTCTTCAGGGTTAGTAGATAGGTTGTTCCCTTAATAGCTGTTGCGTGCTCAGTGTTTAAAATAAAGAAGCAATGATAGAGCACTCAGAACATGCAAGCATACATGATCTTGTAGCAAGTAATAAGTATTTTTTTCATTCGATTTCCCACAGAGATTTATTCTTAGTTACTAGCGAAGTGATTTGTTAAGTGAGAATAGGTGGATTAAATGGGGTTGATTTGGTTTTAAGCACCTAATCACTAAGGCATGTGTAAATGATGGAAGCATAAACAAGTGCAAATAGATAATAAACTAGAATGTAAAGAAGAGAACAACAAACGAAGAGAGAAATGGCTAAGGCAAAATTTTAACTAAGGGAATTGCGGAAACAGCAATTATTTAGCAATGTTACTAACAGTGAATTATGTGTAAAGTGTGGAAACAAGGGCTACTAATGACTCCTCTATAGGCTTTTTCACACGATTCTCAAGCAGTAGATCAACTCATCATGCATCAAACTAACTTATTCTCATGTATCTTCCGATTTCATGCATTAGATCCTTTAGTTTACTCATGTCCAAGTAAGGTCTTAAGCATCTTTTTATAACAGCAAGTATTGGTTTGTACTAGGAAAACGCCTATTCCTAGGTCGTTTTCTGGCTACCTTGAGAGGCTAGCATGGATGTACGACTCTGAACTCTTACTCCTTCCAGAGGTTAGGAGTTCTTTGGACAAAATGGATGGCCAATCGAAATTGCCCGTGGGATGAAGCTTACATACATACAATGCATTCGAGAGTTATCCTACATGCTTGATTCACGTATTTTTACTTATAAACTTGTCATTAGCATGCCCTTATGTGATTTAATTACTCATGGATGAAGATAGAATGGGAAGAATAGATGGAGACGACATGCTTAGTAGAATAATAAAGACAAAACAGAAGGCGAAGACAGTAAACAGAGAAGTGAAGAGCTTGCGAAGTGATGAAATAATGCTTCGATTAACTAAAGTTTGAACTAAACAAATGACGACTTTGAATAACTAAAGCGAAACAGAAAGAGACGAAATGGAATAGAGTAGCAAACGAAAGTGAAATGACAACAAACAGCAAAGAAAAACAGAAAGATAAAGCAGTAAGCAAATAAATCCGTGCGTGAGCTTCTCGTTGCGAACGCCTCGGCTGAATGGTGAAGGAAAGCCTTGCTTGGATGAATCTAATCAGAAGAGAAGATAAATCTTCTCTCCCTCCTATCAGATTGTCGACTCCAACAGCTGATCCTTTCAAACCAACAGACGGAAGAGAGAAAAAGAGTAGAAAAGACTGCGTTGAACCAGAAGTCTACGCCTTTCGAGTGTGTTTCAACCTTCCATCTTGACCTCCTTTTATAGTGTTCTGCAGGTACGATTGGGTCAAGGAGAACCATCCATTCTAAACGTCGTACTTCTACGTGGCTGCAGGAGAAAGAATGGGCCCCTGAAAGATCGGAACAAAACAGAAATCGGTTAGACAACTTACCGATTTCACTTAAAACATTGCGGTTTTAGCAATGTTTCCGCAATGTGCAATTTTCACTCTATTAACTTTGTTTTTGGTTCTTTTCCTTTCCTTTTACATATAAGTCCTAATTTAGCTTCATTCTACTGATTCTCATATATAAGCACGAGTTTAAGCTAAATCCTACCAAAAACACCTAAGAGTGTACATCTTTCTATAGTAAATAAGTCCTAAAATAGTCACTTTTGGAGACGTAACACACCCCCAAACTTAAGGTTTTGCTCGTCCTCGAGCAATATCAGGACTTTATCTAGGCTGCTGTTAACCTCTCTAACCACTTGCTGACTCCCCTAAGTTCACTATCTACGGCAAAGCTGTCCTGTGACACACTTCTAAGTTTAAAACTAACTTCTCATTTTGCTTCTTCTGACTTCTCTCGCCTTATGATCCTACTGTTTCATAAACTCCCAACAACTGATCTATTTGCTTCTATCATTAAGTTCATTGTGCAACTATCCCTAAGGTTTCAAATTCTACCTAGCTTTACCCTAGACTCAGTACATGCTTCTAATGTTTTTCTTTTGAGCTACCTAGGATTCCTTAGAGTCATGCCAGTCTTAGTATAAACCAGTGACAGTAGTACATTCATAGAACACCCTAAACCCTGGCATCACTACATTGGATATACATTCATCTCCCTAAACAAACCTTGTGCTTAGCTAATGGAGGATCAGAGTTCTTTTATTCAGGACACCTAAGCACAAAGCTGCAACTCCTAGGCATACACTCTTCTTCCTTAGTTTTTCCTTTTTCTTTCTTTCTTTGGTGGAGCCTCTCCTTTGGTTGCCTTTTGATGCAATGCCACTTGTGGGTTACACACATGGCACTGATTACTCAGCAACTTTAAGAGAGACACCATTCTTTATTCTATTCTTATTTTTTTTTTTTCAGTTCATCATTTTTTGCAAAGGAGAAGAAGAATGCTTATGTCTAAAGGGAGAGAGAAATGTTCCTAGGCCTAGGGTGGCCTCCCCCAAACTTAAACTTCTCATTGTCCCCAATGAGAGTCTGAGGTGGCACACCCCCAAACTTGTCCTAGAAGCATCTAGTCTAGGGCAAAACAAAGAGAATCTAAAAGTCCTAGGCATAGAAAGAACATTCTTAAAGCAAATAACACAGCAGCAGAAATTTGTAAAACAGTACGGTAAGGACTTAAAGATATGCATGCTGAGCAACTTAAGGGAGCTAAATTAAACTATCAAAGGTGTCCTAAGACACTCATCCAGCATGCTTACAGATAGATCATATAAGGAAGTCAAGAAAGCAGCAAGAAAACAAAATTGAAACAGAACCAGCCTATCGAACAGTCAGTCAAAAACATGCGATAACTAACAAAAATTGCGGACTCCGCAATAATTTCGCAATGAACCCGCAGGGCATATATATCAGTAAGCAGCCCCTTTTGCATGCTATTACCAGTCATCGACAGCTAAACAAAAAGGAAACTAAAACAACCTACTTACTCAGATACCATCTACCTATACTAAACTATCCTAAACAACCAAAAGAAAGAATGAAAAACAGATCAAATAAAGGATTCAAAATGACATAATTCACCAAGTTTAACGAAAAGCAGTTTGTTTTTATTTTCTTTTTTAAGAGGGAACAGAAGTACTCCCTCGAGTGCCCTTCAGACTAGCACTCAAACGTCCTCATCATCATCCTTCCTTGCTCTTGGAGGTGTCCATGGCTTCAGGAGATCCGAGGGGAAAGCAGGGAAGATGCATCCCAATTGGTCAGCCACGTCTTTGTCCCTTGCTTGAGCGTACTCCGCCCATTTAGCCATTTTGCGCTGAAGATCCATCAAGCAAGCCATGGAAAGAGATTGAGCTGCAGCCAGGCCGTCTAGCTCGAATTCCATGTTTCCCCGTCTACGCATCCTCAGGCCTGTAGGCAGCTCCAGATGTCCCGTGTAGGCCAACTGCCTATCCATCCTCTCGATTGGCACACCTGCACGTAAACATAACTTAGTGATGGTGTTTGGGAAGAAAAGAGGGCCCTTACCTTTCTTGGCACAGTCGGCTATTGAGGCTGCAATGACCTCACCAACATCTATAGTGAGGCCCATCATGATCGCATACACCAGCAACGATCTCCCCTGATTTATGGTGGTTTCGTGGGTCACTGGGGACAGACGCCTACGCACGAAGGAGAACCAGACGGCTGCCTTGGCCGTAAGGGTCGCACTCATCAGAGTGTGCTTCCCATTACGTGAGATTGTCCAAGCCGCCTTAGGTTGGCCTATGATGCGCAGAGCTTCTTCCAGGACAGCCTCAGTTGGTGCGACGATGATCCTCGCGTAGTCAGTATACTTCTGCCCCTTGAGACCATAGGCTTCATTGATAGCCTTGGCCGAAAAATCGACCTCAATCCCCCTCACCATGGACAGACCATCCTCGGGGTGCGTCAGATTTGCGTAGAAGTCGTACACCATGCTGGAGTAGGCAGGGATGGGCGGTCTGCACAGCTCTTCCCAGCCGTGGTTGGTGATCCCTGCGCACAAGAATTGCGGCAGGTCTGCCAATGCATCAAGAAACCCCTTCTCATGGAGTAGGTCTCTTTTCCTCAACTCATTGCCCCTTGATTCTGCATCTGAAGACACATACCTCACAGCTTGAGGTTCATCTTCGGGGTACAATTTGGCTTTCCCCTTATCCCTTGCCTTGGCTGACTCAGCAGCCTCGACCTTCAGCTTCTTCAAAGAAGGCTCAGTACTGACCTTCTTCTTCTTGGATCGTTTGGAAGCTTTTGGTCGTTTGGCCTTCACAGTCTTGGGCACCTTCTTCCTTAGTCGTGCCCTGGTGGTGATCTGCTTGAGGCAGTCCCCCAACGTCTCGTCCATCGAGTCTCTTCCCCCCTCTGCTGGGCTATCGGGGCTGACAGCCCTCAAAGGAGAGAAAACTTCATCTTCCTCAGCCGCTTCTTCGCTCGGCGCTGATTCTTGATGTTCTTCAATTGGGGCTTCAGGCTCAGGCGTCTGCGGAGATGGAGATAGCTCAGGGCTCTGTGAAGGTGGAGATGGCTTGGGGCTTTGTCTGGCCATCTCGTAGGATGGACGGCCACTCCCTTGACTCTCCACAGTGGGAGTCTTTTCCTTGATCGGTGCGTCCCCGACTGCCATCTTCCATTTTCTTTTCTTGGGTGTACCTACTGGTTCAGATGGACCAGCAGGGATTTCGGTCACCACCTTCCACTTCTTCTTGCGTATAGGAAGCTTAGATGGTCGTACGGGTTGCGCAGCTTCGGCATCTGCCAAGGCAAGTAGTGCCTCTCTCGCAGCTACCTCGGCGTTCGGTGACTTCTTCTTGGAAGCAGATCGCTCAGCCCGTGTAAGCACCATTGTTGATTTGGAGAGATCTGAAGGTAGGAGATGCAGAGGAAGAAGAAGATTGATTTCTTGAAGTCCAACGAATGACGGAGGCGTACGGGGCACAGCTGTTTTAACGGCTATTTGTAATCAAGTGAATCCCAACGGCTCTTTCTGTTGCGGTTTCAGCAAATCCACCGCAATTAAATGGCCGTTGGAGATTTTCTTGATTTAAATCCCAAGATTCTCACAACTCAATCTTTGATTCAGCCCGATTTCTTCCTCGATTTTTTACCCTTGATTCATCTCCTTGATTTCCTCTTTTGATCCCCTATTAAAACGTACAAAATTAGCAACAAATTCGTAATAAAAATCACACCTAAACATACAAAAATAACAGCCGAAGAAATTCAAAACAACACAAAAAAAAAAACTAAGGCATAGCCTCGCACGGACTAGCACAGTAATCACTCGTCCTCTCTCGGTTTTATTTTCAAGCTTCAGATAAAAGGAAGGCCGAGAGAGTCTTCACATCTCCTTCCTCGTAGTAATGCTTCAAACGTGCACCATTGACCATAAACGGTTGCCCGTGCTGCAGGTTTCTAATCTCAATTGCACCATGAACAAACACATTAGTTATAACAAAAGGACCTGACCATCTGGACTTAAGTTTGCCTGGAAATAATCTCAACCTTGAGTTGAATAACAAGACATGCTGGTCTTTCTTAAAGTCCTTAATCCTAAGTCTACTATCATGCCAAATTTTAGTTTTTTCCTTATACATTTTGGCATTTTCATAGGACATATGTCTCAGCTCATCGAGCTCATGTAATTGCAGAGACCGCAATGTTCCCGCATCGGTCACGCAATAATTTAGTTCTTTTAAGGCCCAAAATGCTTTGATTTCCAATTCGAATGGTAAGTGACATGCTTTGCCATACACAAGTCTATAAGGAGACATACCTAGGGGTGTCTTATATGCAGTCTTATATTCCCAAAGTGCATCCTCTAATTTAAACGACCAATCTTTTCTATTGGGTTTGACCACTTTTTCGAGTATGTTTTTAATCTCCCTATTTGATATTTCAGCTTGTCCATTCGAATGTGGATGATAAGGGGTGGCTACTCTATGTCTAACATTGTACTTAGCCAACACTTTTTCATAGCCTTATTAATAAAGTGCGTACCTTCATCACTAATTATAGCACGAGGTGTACCAAACCTAGTAAAGATATGTCTATTAAGGAACTTAATGACTGTTTTGGCATCATTTGTTGGACATGCTATGGCTTCTACCCACTTAGATACATAATCTACAGCTACGAGTATATAGAGGTTACCTGCTGATGGGGGAAATGGTCCCATGAAGTCAATGCCCCACACATCAAAGAGCTCCAACTCTAAGATGTAAGTGAGAGGCATCTCATCCTTCCGACTAAGGTTACCTGTTCTCTGACATTCATCGCAGCTGTGTGCATGGTCGTGGGCATCTTTGAAGATCGTAGGCCAATAGTAGCCACTCTGGAACACCTTTGCAGCTGTTCTTTGGCCACCAAAGTGTCCACCATAGGGAGATGTATGGCAGTGCTGCAGCACAGACTTCGCTTCAGCAGCTGACACACACTTCCGCAGCAAACCATCTGCACATGTCTTGTAAAGTGTAGGATCGTCCCAGATGAACTTCCTAGCTTCATGTAGAAACCTCTTCTTTTCTTGTCCTCCCTTGAAAGTTGGTAGTACCTGCGAGGCAAGGAAGTTAGCAATATCAGCAAACCAAGGTTCCTCATCGTTATCACGATGTGCTAATACAAAGACATGCTCATCGATAAAGGCATCAGAAATTGCAGTTTCCGCAATTTTATCGCAATTATGCCGCAATCTAGAAAGATGATCCGCAACTACGTTTTCGCATCCTTTCTTATCTCTAATGTCTAGATCAAACTCTTGCAACAACAATACCCATCTAATTAACCTAGGCTTAGCATCAGCCTTCCTCATTAGGTATTTTAGTGCAGAATGATCAGTGTACACGATTGTCCTAGTGCCTACAATGTAATTCCTAAACTTCTCACAGGCAAATACTACAGCTAGCATTTCCTTTTCTGTGGTTGTGTAATTACATTGTGCCTCATTTAGTGTCTTACTTGCATAGTATACAGGATGTGTTAGTTTGTCAATCTTTTGTCCTAGCATAACCCCTACTGCATAGTCACTCGCATCACACAACATCTCAAATGGGAGGTCCCAATTTGGCCCTACGATAATAGGTGCTTTGACTAATGCTTCCTTAAGGGTTGTCCAAGCTAAGAAACATTCTTTTGAGAAGATGAATGGTTTATTAAGCTCTAGAAGCTCACACAAAGGTTTAGAGATCTTCGAAAAGTTCTTAATGAACCTTCTATAGAAACCTGCGTGTCCTAGGAAACTTCTAATAGCTTTTACATTCTGAGGTTCCACTAGCTTCTCTATTATTTCAATCTTGCCCCTATCGACCTCTACTCCTGCTCTAGACACTCTATGACCTAGGACTATCCCTTCTTCCACTATAAAGTGGCATTTCTCCCAATTAAGGACTAGGTTGGTCTCCTCACACCTAGCTAGGACTTGTCCTAAGTTCTCTAAGCAATTTGTAAAAGAATCACCAAAGACTGAGAAGTCATCCATAAATATTTCTATCATGGATTCATCTAAGTCAGAGAAAATGGCCAACATGCACCTTTGAAACGTTGCTGGTGCATTGCATAAGCCAAAAGGCATTCTGCGAAAAGCAAACGTTCCAAAGGGACATGTGAAGGTTGTTTTCTCCTGGTCCACAGGGTCTATGGTGATTTGGTTATATCCAGAATAACCATCTAGAAAGCAGTAGTAGGCTCGGCCAGCTATCCTATCTAACATCTGGTCTATAAACGGTAAGGGAAAGTGATCTTTTTTTGTTTCTTTATTTAATTTTCTATAGTCCATACAGACTCTCCATCCTGTAATAGTTCTAGTTGGAATTAGTTCATTACTCTCATTCACTACTACGGTCATCCCCCCCTTCTTAGGTACACATTGGATAGGACTCACCCATTGATTATTGGCTATAGGGAAGATCACACCTGCATCTAACCATTTGATTATCTCTTTTTTAACTACCTCCTTCATGGAGGGGTTCAACCTACGTTGGTGATCTACTCGGGGTGTATGTTCCTCTTCCAATAATATCTTATGCATGCAGTAGGAAGGACTAATACCTCTAATGTCAGCAATCGTCCATGCAATAGCCTTTTTATGTTGCTTAAGCAACAATACTAACTCAATTTCATGCTTTTCACTTAACTTGGACGAAATGATAACAGGCAAAGTATCATGCTCTCCTAGATATGCATACTTAAGATGACCAGGCAGTGGTTTTAATTCTAAGATAGGTGGATGCTCAATGGATGGTTTCAATGGATTCATGGATCTTTCAGTCAAGTCTTTAGTCATACAAACATGCTGAGGTTTATCCACGTGTATATCCATTATTTCAGAAATATTTAAGTCAGTTTCATCATAATCATTGGCATGCTTAATCAGTAGTTCATGCTCAAGCTGTTCTTCCATTAGTGAATCTACTATGTCCATACTTGCACAAGATTCAGAGTTAGAAGGATACCTTAGGGCTTTAAAGACACTAAACTTAACCTCCTCATCATGAACCCTCATGGTGAGCTCACCTTTCTGGACATCAATCAAGGCCCTACCTGTGGCTAGAAATGGTCTGCCTAATAGGATGGGGACCTCCTTGTCTGCTTCATAATCCAGAATGATGAAGTCTGCAAGAAAAATGAACTTGTCAACCTTGACAAGAATATCCTCTATCTTACCCTCAGGGTAGGCTATGGATCTGTCTGCCAACTGCAAGGTGACAGTGGTAGGACGTGCTTCCCCTATTCCAAGCTGACGGAATAGTGATAGGGGCATGAGATTTATGCTGGCTCCCAGGTCACAAAGAGCTCTGCCCACGTGCTTGCCTCCCAACTCCACTGGTAAGGTGAAGGAACCAGGATCCTTCTCCTTCTTTGGTAGCTTGTTCTGGAGTATAGCACTGCACTCCTCAGTGAGATTCACTGTTTCAAATTCACCAATAATTTTCTTGTTAGTGATTATATCCTTCAAAAACTTAACATAAGAAGGCATAGATTGCAAAACCTCTACAAACGGAATATTAACATGCACTTGCTTTAGAATTTCTAAAAATTTATTAAAGTGCACTTCCTGTTCTTGTTTTTTCTTTAGCCTTCTAGGGAATGGAGGTGGTGGCACATATGTAGGCACTTCAGGTCGCCTCAGGACAGGTGGAGGCCTTGGAATTTCTTCTGGTTCCTCTATGATAGGTTCCGGCCTCACCCTTGATGTGCTTGTTGGTGGTTGACCTTGGTTTGGCAGAGAATCCAGTGGAGCACTAGACTCTTCATTCTCTACTCTCTTTGGGGTTTCTCTAGTGTTGCTCACCAACGGTCTTCCACTACGAAGTTCAATTGCTTGAACTTGCTCTTTTCCATCCCTTCTAGGCACCTCAGTGTCAGCAGGCAATCTACCTTGGGGCCTACTTTTTAGTTCATTGGCTAATTGCCCTATTTGGTTCTCTAGGCTCCTAAGGGTAGCTTGCTGACTTTGTAGAGTAGCATCATTCTTTGCAATGTACTCCTTAAGTAGATTTTCTACAGATGACCCTATTGGTTGGTTATATGGTTTTTGATACATGGATTGATTATTTTGGGGAGTGAAACCAGGTGTTCCACTCGGTCTTGGTTGATTTTGACTTTGGTTAGTGTTCTGTTGCCCACCCCAAGAAAGATTTGGGTGGTTTCTCCAACCAGGGTTGTAAGTGTTAGAGTAGGGGTTGTTCCTAGGCTGCTGTTGGCTTCCAACATAGCAGACTGAGGCTGGATTCCCAGGGCAGTATTCATACAGGTTCCCTTCCCCACAGAATCCACAGATCAGTGTCTCACCTTGACTCGTTTGTGCGCCCATTGAGATGGCTGCTGCGGTGTTGACACTGGATTGGAGATTGGTTTGAGCCATTTGTTTGACTAGGTTGGTCAGGGCGTTTATTTGGTTGCTCATGGCACTGAGTGCATCCTTGTCCTGAGCTCTACTTGGCTCTACTGGATCATCTGACCACCTACAGTGAGAGGCTGAGATCTTCTCCAGGATCTCATAGGCTTCATTATAGCTTTTAGAAAGCATGGAACCACCAGCTGACGAATTCAGCACTTGCCTTGTGCTGGGGTTACATCCTTTAAAAAAGACTTCTATTTGGATACACCATGGGATGCCATGGTGTGGACATTTAAACAGAAGGTCCTTGAACCTTGTCCAAGCTTCGTGAAGAGACTCATTTTCGGCTTGTTTGAATTTGATTATGTCATCACGAAAGTTTGAATTCCTATCAGGTGGAAAATATTTGACTAGGAAATTCTCAGCCAGATCTGTCCAATTGACAACTGATCCGGAAGGTAATGAGTTCAACCACGTTTTGGCTTTATCTCTTAATGAGTAAGGGAAGAGGTAAAGCCTCAAGGCTTCTTGGGAAACTCCAGGGATAAGGAAGGTATCACCAACTCCTAGGAAGTTTCTTAGATGGTTGTGGGGGTCCTCATTTTCCACTCCAAAGAATTGTCCCACAGTGGACAACATTTGGAACATTACTGGCTTTAACTCAAATGAGTTGGCAGTAATTTCAGGGCGTATGATGCTTGGGTTTAGCTCCCCAGGCATGGGAACTAAGTAGGAGAGAATGGCACTATCCTTGTCATTCGCTATTTCGATGGGGTTGCGAATGGTAGGTGCTGGATTTGGGTTTGTTCTATCCATTTCTATTTGAGAGAATTGCGAAGACTCTGCGGAGTCAGCAACGTTTGGAGGTATAGAGGGTTGTTTGAAGAGACGTTTCTTAGCTTTGTTTCTGGCCCTAAGTAATCTCTCAGGCTCAGGATTGAACTCTAGATCGCTACTTGAATGCTCATTCATAAACTAACCCAAAGGTACCTGCAAAAGAAATGAGAATAGATCAGCTCCAATCCATCTTAAACTTTGTGTTTCTAACTTAACAAACTTCGTTTTTACTAAACAAAATCCCCGGCAGCGGCGCCAAAAACTTGTTGCGTGCTCAGTGTTTAAAATAAAGAAGCAATGATAGAGCACTCAGAACATGCAAGCATACATGATCTTGTAGCAAGTAATAAGTATTTTTTCATTCGATTTCCCACAGAGATTTATTCTTAGTTACTAGCGAAGTGATTTGTTAAGTGGGAATGGGTGGATTAAATGGGGTTGATTTGGTTTTAAGCACCTAATCACTAAGGCATGTGTAAATGATGGAAGCATAAACAAGTGCAAATAGATAATAAACTAGAATGTAAAGAAGAGAACAACAAACGAAGAGAGAAATGGCTAAGGCAAAATTTTAACTAAGGGAATTGCGGAAACAACAATTATTTAGCAATGTTACTAACAGTGAATTATGTGTAAAGTGTGGAAACAAGGGCTACTAATGACTCCTCTATAGGCTTTTTCACACGATTCTCAAGCAGTAGATCAACTCATCATGCATCAAACTAACTTATTCTCATGTATCTTCCGATTTCATGCATTAGATCCTTTAGTTTACTCATGTCCAAGTAAGGTCTTAAGCATCTTTTTATAACAGCAAGTATTGGTTTGTACTAGGAAAACGCCTATTCCTAGGTCGTTTTCTGGCTACCTTGAGAGGCTAGCATGGATGTACGACTCTGAACTCTTACTCCTTCCAGAGGTTAGGAGTTCTTTGGACAAAATGGATGGCCAATCGAAATTGCCCGTGGGATGAAGCTTACATACATACAATGCATTCGAGAGTTATCCTACATGCTTGATTCACGTATTTTTACTTATAAACTTGTCATTAGCATGCCCTTATGTGACTTAGTTACTCATGGATGAAGATAGAATGGGAAGAATAGATGGAGACGACATGCTTAGTAGAATAATAAAGACAAAACAGAAGGTGAAGACAGTAAACAGAGAAGTGAAGAGCTTGCGAAGTGATGAAATAATGCTTCGATTAACTAAAGTTTGAACTAAACAAATGACGACTTTGAATAACTAAAGCGAAACAGAAAGAGACGAAATGGAATAGAGTAGCAAACGAAAGTGAAATGACAACAAACAGCAAAGAAAAACAGAAAGATAAAGCAGTAAGCAAATAAATCCATGCGTGAGCTTCTCGTTGCGAACGCCTCGGCTGAATGGTGAAGGAAAGCCTTGCTTGGATGAATCTAATCAGAAGAGAAGATAAATCTTCTCTCCCTCCTATCAGATTGTCGACTCCAACAGCTGATCCTTTCAAACCAACAGACGGAAGAGAGAAAAAGAGTAGAAAAGACTGCGTTGAACCAGAAGTCTACGCCTTTCGAGTGTGTTTCAACCTTCCATCTTGACCTCCTTTTATAGTGTTCTGCAGGTACGATTGGGTCAAGGAGAACCATCCATTCTAAACGTCGTACTTCTACGTGGCTGCAGGAGAAAGAATGGGCCCCTGAAAGATCGGAACAAAACAGAAATCGGTTAGACAACTTACGGATTTCACTTAAAACATTGCGGTTTTAGCAATGTTTCCGCAATGCTTCAGCAATGTGCAATTTTCACTCTATTAACTTTGTTTTTGGTTCTTTTCCTTTCCTTTTACATATAAGTCCTAATTTAGCTTCATTCTACTAATTCTCATATATAAGCACGAGTTTAAGCTAAATCCTACCAAAAACACCTAAGAGTGTACATCTTTCTATAGTAAATAAGTCCTAAAATAGTCACTTTTGGAGACGTAACAATAGCTGACTCCAGGGCTTGAACAATGAGTACTCGCCATCTCCTGTATGAAGAAGGTTTCTATCTGCTGGTTGGAATCACAGATGTATTGTTCATTAGAGGAGTTAGTGGTACTTAAGGATCAAGATGTAATGGAAGGTTTAAACGGTTTAAATGATCCAGCTGCAATTACGGACAACTTGTAAAGGATCGACTTGCCGATGACGGTTATATCAAGAGAACACAATATATCTACAGTGAGAAGAGTGCAGCCCTCGGACTATAATGGAGTCTCCGAGGGTTTGACGAATGTTGATTGATTCGGTTAGAAAAGTTTTGACCGGAGAATCTCGTATCGTTGGAGCTCATGATCTGTAGGTCATTTAGGTTCTCCTGGTTAGCTCGGATAAAGCGGTGTAACATTGCTATAGGAGAGAATTTGGAGGAATCCAAATTCGGGTATGTTGATCGAGGTTCGACATATTTAAGAATGATTTAAATATGCAAACAGAGAAAGATGTATTTAAATATGATTTAAATACAAGACCGGAAGAAAATATGAATATTGATTTATATTGGAAAAGTCGGTTTTCGAGAAAACCGGGGCTTGGTTTATTGTTTGTTTAATATGTGATATTAAATTAAATAATAAACTTTTATTAAAATTGTTTTAATAAAGAATAATTTTTTGTTATAATGTTTGATTATGATAATTAATTATATGGATAAATATGGATTTATCCATTATCATAAAAAAATAAATAAAAAAAGCCATTAAAAAGATATAAGGATGATGATCTCTTCTCTCTCATAAATGATTTTGATCTTTCACTATCTCTCTGCAAATTTTCTTAAAAAGATTAAAAAGATAAGTGTTGGAGAAAAGAGAAAATGAAGTTCTTGGAAAGTTTGAAGATTGATTGCCTTGGAGTAGAAATTCATGAAGGATTCTTAAGAAGAAAATGAAAGGTATGAAGAGTTCATCCTTTTCTACTTCAATTTGAACTTCAATTGGTTCAAGATTCATATGAGTTTGTGAGGTTTTGTGTGTTTCTTGAAATGTTCTTGAAACATAAAACCTCATCCATGGCCTTTTTCCTCTTATTTTTCCACTTCCCTCTCAACAAACCCCCTTTGCTCAAGAGAGTCCCACAACTTCGCTACTAAGCCCGAGAATAGTCGGGACTTCTCTAAGGGTGGTCCTCAATGTGTTCGTGCAGCGATCGTGATCGGAGGAGAGGTAGAGGACGAGGGGGTTGTAGAGGAGTTGAGGTAGACGAGAAGACGAACGCCACAAAAAGGTAAGTTTTTCCCGTTCTTTTCTCAATAGTAAATTTATCGGTCGGTAAATCGGTATGATTTAACGATCGGAAATTTACCGGTGGGGAGTTCAACGCTTGGAGCGTCAGTTCCTCGATGATAATATATCGATCGGTATACCGGTGGGATTATACCGATGGAACCTACCGATAAGTGTTACCGGTCGAAGGTTAGACCAGTATATCGGTAAAATCCTTGCGAAGGATTTTCCTCGGTATACTGGTCCAACTCTAACCGGTATTAGATACCGGTCGAGTTTACCGGTGGCTTACCGAAGCCTTTATCGGTGGTTCTTTCCAGGGTCAACATTACTGATTGACTTTTACCGGTTGGTTTACCGGTCGATGATGGATTTACCGGTGGGTTTCGGGCAGTGAGAAATTGCTAAGTGTTAGCCTGATTTCTCTCTCCCGGTTTGTTACTTATTGATTGCTGAAGATCCTCGGCCAGTTTAGGCTTCTTCCGCTGCGCCTCTGGTTGAAGTAGGACTTCGGTTCCATCATGATCATCCCATCAAGAGAAGTTCCATAGAGAATCGAATCCTCAAAGCTCCCAGATGCCCGCTGGTACAATCTCCACTGCCCATTCATTGCTCAATTGGAAGAAACAAAGAAAAGAAGGAGAAATTCTCCAGCAAGATCCATGTTCGTCTCTGTATGGACTCAGGGTACCCTGTTCTAGACGAATCAACCCACTTTAGCAGCGATCTTCAACCATCCTCCAAAATCTTAAGAAAAGACAGCATCGAAGTACTCGAATTAGGGATTTTGAGTGCTCGAAATTTGCTTCCAATGAAGAGCAAAGAAGGAAGAACAACAGATGCTTATTGTGTGGCCAAATACGACAACCAATGGGTTTGAACAAGAACTCCTTTAGACACTCTCGCTCTTCGATGGAACGAACAATACACATGGGAAGTTTACGATCCTTACACTGTAATCGCAATTGGGGTTTTCGACAACGCACACACAAATGGAAGCAAAGAAGATGCAAAAGACCAACGAATTGGAAAAGTAAGGATTCGATTATCAACATTAGAGACAAACAAAGTATATACGCATTATTACCCCTTCCTGGTTCTTTAGCCTTATGGCCAGAAAAAGCACGGAGAGCTTCAATTGGCTTTGAGATTCACGTGCACCGCCTGGGCCAACATGCTGACACAGTACGACAAGCCATTGCTTCCCAAAATGCACTACCTGCAACCAATCCCAGTCCGACACATCGATCTGCTCTGATTCCACGAGATGAACATAGTGGCGGCGAGGTTGTCCCGAGCCGAACCTCCACTCCGGCGAGAAGTGGTGGAGTACATGCTCGATGTGGATTATCACATGTTTAGCCTAAGAAGGAGCAAAGGGAATTTCAACCGCATAATGTCGCTTCTCTCAGGAATCACCGCGATTTACCGATGGTTCAACGATGTGTGCGTTTGGAAAAACCCTATCACGACCTTCCTCGTTCATTTCCTGTTCTTGATTCTCGTATGTTACCCCGAATTGATCCTCCTGACCGTCTTCCTCTACCTATTCGTGATCGAAATTTGGAATTACCAGTTCTGGCTGAGGCATCCGCCGCACATGGACACGAGATTGTCGCAGGCAGAACGCGTTCACCCGGACGAGCTAGACGAAGAGTTCGACAAATTTTCGACGACGAAGGACATTGACACGGTGAGGATGAGATACGACCGACTGAGGAGCATGGCGGGAAAAGTGCAGACGGTGGTCGGAGATTTGGCGACGCAAGGGGAAAGGACACAGGCGATTCTGGGGTGGAGGAATCTGAGAGCCACAACGTTGTTCATCATCTTCTCATTGATGTGGGCGGTTTTCATCTATGTTATGCCGTTTCAGATGGTGGCGATTCTGATCAGAATGTATATGCTCCGCCACTCGAGATTCAGGAGGAAGTTGTCGCCTGCCAATTTCGTCAACCGGATGCCATCAAAGGCGGATATGATGTTATTATGATTCATGAATAAATTTTATTTTTATTTTTCTATCTATCCTATTTATTTGTTTAATTTTTATGAACCAAATATATTCCAATAAGTTTAAACAACATAAAAAAGCATAGCAAAATATGGCCTAATTTCAATGAGATGGAATTATAAATTGTTGATGAGAAATTCTTTTGTATAAACATCCTTCTCAGTCATAAATAACTGTTATAAGCATGATTTAAGGATTAAAAAAAAAAGAGTTTTTTTGTATGATAAATAGTAGCCTCACCTCACTATACAAGTTTCACTTGGCAGGATTTTTTTTAGTTAAAAAGTATTAAAGATGGTTTATGAAGTGGATACAAGGATTGAAAGATTCAAAGGTAGATGCAAGGATCAAAATATTTGTGGATATGTCGATATATCCGTGGATATATTCGTAAATCAGAGGAGTCGATATAGATATTAAGGGGTAATGGATATCTCCAATATCTTTTATAAATACCTATAAAACATCAAAAATATCATATATTAAATTTAATATGAATCTAGATACTACTAACTAGATCTATAATTTAGATGGAAAGTAAAAATAACTTAAATATTAATTTAAATATATTTTTTTAAAAAAAATGATTTACAGAAATATCCATGGATATCGATATTTTATCGATATATCCGTAGAATTGAAATACCGATATCAACATAGATATCGATATTTTCATCCTTGGATAGATGTGGATAGAAATGTGATAGAAATGTCAAGGTTCAAATTTTATGAAAATGTCGATGGACGTTCCAAAAATTTTTATGAAAAAATTAAACAATGATACTTTAACTGTGGCTTAATTAGACAATAATTGACCATTTTTAATCTGTATATTCTAAAATATATATGATATTTGTATTGAAATGTTAATAAAAATGTATATGCTAGCAGAAATTTTAGAAAAAATTATAAAAAAATTATTTGAATTATTAAATGAAATATTGAATTATTAAATGAAATTTTATTTGTAATTTAGTTAGGCTATAATATGCCCATTTTTTTTAATAATTATATTTAAAAATATATAATATTTATTTTAAAATATGGAAGGAAAAGTTGTTTCATTATTTAATAAGACTTTAATTATGATTTTTTTTTTTACATATACTTTAATTATTACTTAATTAAATTATAATAAATCATTTTTATATAACGAAGATTGATGATTTGAGAGTTCGGCCGCATAGCTCAGCGGGCATATGTATAAGTTGATGACCAAGAGGTCTGTGGTTCGAATTTCCTCCACCCCAATATGTACTAAAAAACAAAAAAAAAAAGAGATATTTTAATAGGGATGTGGAGAAAGTAAAAACGAAGAGGATATATACTAGAAGCTAAATAGTAATTAGCACTTTTGCAAAATAAAAATAAAAATAAAAATAAAAAAATAAATAGTAATTAGCTGAAATACTATTTTAAAAGATATGGTATATATAGTAATTAGCTGAAATACTATTTTAAAAGATATGGTATATATAAATGTCAAATGATAAAAACTAATTGGTTAAAAATTAAAAATATTTCTTCGAGAGAGATGTTTTTTTCTTTTTTTTGAGTACATTGGGGGAGGGAGATTCGAACCACAGACCTCTTGGTCATGAACACATACATATGTCAGCTGAGCCATGCTCGTTTTGGCACTTTGAGAGATGTTACGTAGAAAAGAATTAAAATTCTAATTTCTTCTTTGTCCCACATTGGTGAGATTGAGAGGAGAGGAGGCAACACCTCCAATAAATCCTTGCCCCTATTTGTCTTTGACTCATCTAGGCCTAAATTCATAGAATTGGGATGGATTTTTTTTATAGTTAAAAAATTTATGAGAAATTATAACCGAAGTTAATTTAGAGTAAAATAATTAAAAATATAGTATTTTTTTAAAAAAAAATTGCAGATATTACAATTTCTATCCTTGATAGTATAGTTTATCGCTAATAGAAGTTTATCGTTGATAGACTCAATTTTTTATAGAATTTTGTCCGATAGAAGTCTATCAGTGATAGTCATATATCAACGATAGACATCAGTGATAGTCATATATCAACGATAGAAGTCTATCATTGTGATAGCCACTGATTTTTTTGCCATATTTGCAAAATGTTTTAAACTTTAATAAATTTGTAATTATTTTGGGTCTGATTGCTATTTGTGCAACTAACCCAAAATTGATTTCGATATGTCGTGAAAATATAAAAAATATTGACATTTTATCGATATTTTAGAAAAATTGTATGTTACTTTACTTGGATAAGACAACAAAGTTAAAGTTTATAATGTGATCGACATGTATAAATTGTTCCAAACTCTTGATGGTGTCATTTCTCTCACCTTTTATATGAATTTGATTTGATTTTATATATAAAAGAGAATTCAAGACAATTGAGCATCACCATTAATAATGTTAAGCTTTGTCCTTGTGTGGACGAGGGAAGTGTGTTGGAAAACAATCTTTCACCTATTGTGTCGGTTAGAAAGAAAAAAAAAATGTTCTAAGCTCTTTTTATAGCACTTTGTGCAAACCTTCCATCACTTCCTTATACCTTTTCAAAGTGGGATTTTGCACTAATAATGTGGGATTTTGCACTAATAATATTTCGTCCTACAAATTTTACATTGGCAAGATATTTCAAAAATCCAAAGTTTATGCTAAATCTATTGTCTTCATCCATAATAATAATTCTAAATCCAGAGAACAATAATCCACTTCCCATAAAAGTAGATCACTTTGAAATGCAACTTCCACCTACTTGGCTTATCGGAAGTTCTTCAGCCATCGACATAACTTCCATCACACACACATTGCATAATCGTCAAGTCAATCCGCCAAGCCAATGCATGTGTGCAAACATGTAGAACTACTAACGTCACATTCTCTATCATGGTAAAGTAGACATGCCATGAGGATGAATCTTGTCTTTCTTTAGTGGAAGTCGTCATCTCTCTCGACGAGAGAGACAACGTTAGTACTTGACTTGGCGCCTTTTGATGAACCTTTGGTGTTAGGGCACTTATTTTTCATGTGGCTAGATTGTCCATATTCTAATAGTCTTTCTTATGCATGAAGTATTTCTTCTTCCATTTGCTAGCTACCAACGCTAAATTTTTCTGTGAAGTATGTCCTTCACTCTTCAACATTTTTTTGCTTTGATAGAAGTTTACTAGTAACTTGAACAAAATCTAAATTCTTCTTTTGGTACATTGAGATTGACTTTATGTATTTATAAGAAGGTGGAAAGTGACAAGATAAGAATGAGTGTCTTATCCTCATCATCTATCTTCACTTTGATCACCTCCAGCTAAAAAATGATGTCATTGAAAAAACTCAGATGATCTGAGATCGATTTTCGTACCTTCCTCAATTCGGAGCGTACAATCGATTTGTGATATTTTTTTTTCTTCATGAAACAACGCTTCAAGCTTCTTTGATAGCTCCAAAATAGAGCTATTTTTTACTCCCTAGTATTAGCTAAACACAGTGCTTAAAGATGTTTATTTGCCTCTGTTGTAGGTGTTTCACAGTCGTAGAGCTCGAGAAGTCCAAGGAAGTGTTTCGGTGCTAAGGAGGGCGTTTTGGAAGCTTTGGGAAGCAACCGGGCAAACAAGAGGAACTAAGGACCAAAGTTTCACTTTTGGTCCAGCGTCGAGACGCTACTCCATCAACATTTCAGGAAAAAACCCGAGAGCAAGCGTCGATGCGAGAGCGTCGAGACGCTCTGAACGCGCGTGATCTGAACTTTTCGTCTGTAGCGTCTCGACGAAGCCCCAGCGTCTCGACGCTACGGAGTTTATAAAAGCCATTTTCCGATTTTAGGGCATCTTCTTCTTCTTCCTCTCTTCCCCTTTACGGATTTCTCTCCAAATTTTAGGGGTTTCTCCCCTTTCTACTGTAATAAAGCATAATACATTGTAGATTTTGCTTGAATTTCATTACGAGCAACTAAGGTAAGTGCTCTAATTTGAGGTTTAGGGATTATCTTGATGCTTAGTGAGGGTTTGTATGAATTTCTAGCTTAGAATTGTATGATCTTTTGCATTCTCTTCCTTGGTTTGTATTCCAATAACTTGTGTAACTGATTAGGAGTGACGCCAAAGTCCTTATGCATGTTTTACCTTTAAAGATTAGGACGTATAATTGCCTCAATCGCCAAGTAACAAGGGTCTAAGCGTGGCTAATTAATTCGAGCCTAAGTGACAGTTGGGGGTATGAATTAATTATTGTTTTTATGATAGACTTAAGGAAAGAGTAAAAATCGAGCTAGTTGGTCGAGTTCTCAATCAATTAGTTCGTCGCGATGCTACCCGTTACTGTTCTTTAATCAATTTAGGCTTGATCAACTTGGATTAATTAAGGAGTATGTTTAATTAGAATTTATGCCTCTAATTAATTCTTTGGGATGTTTGCTACGGAGACGAGGAAACATCTCGCGTGCATGAGATAAAATCGCTAAGCATGTTAGAATCTCTATGATCTAAGCGCATCGAGTAAATCTCAATCCCTCGAATTAGGAGCACATGTTACATTTAATTTTCCGTTAGTTTCATTTCCTGTTTAGTTTAGTTTTCTTTAACCTCCCCCTCATTTTATCACTTTATTTACTGTTTTAATAAATAAAAAACAAATAGAAATTAGTTAAGAGAAATTAATTTAGGTTCCCTGCGAATCGACCCGATTACCACTAGCTACAAGTTAGCTTAGTATAATTGGTATTATAAATTTCATTTTGGTGAGACTTGACACCCCGATAAATAGTGAACATACCGAAAGTTCGCTCACCAAAATTGGCG
Source organism: Herpetospermum pedunculosum (assembly GCA_028017165.1). NCBI lineage: Eukaryota > Viridiplantae > Streptophyta > Magnoliopsida > Cucurbitales > Cucurbitaceae > Herpetospermum > Herpetospermum pedunculosum. The sequence continues at coordinate 25,507,636 of CM051527.1, read as the reverse complement.
TTGTTGTTGGGGAACCATTTAGTTTCTCTTAGTTAATTTTTATTTGTTTAAAAATCAAAAAAATATTTTTCCTTTTCTTGTGTCTTCTTGTTTTAGTATGGCAGATGTTCGTTTAGAAGAATGGGTGATAGCTTCAAGGCGTGAAGCTGAAGAAATTGCTCTTGGTCACGATAGGGAATGGATTGAGTTAGAGAGTTTAATGAATGCAAACATTTCCCATCGACATGAGGGGTTTAGAAGGAGACCGCAGGCTATGAGAGGATTTCAGAGGCAAATGCGTAAGCTGCACTCCGAGGTTTGGTGGACCTTTATTAGAGAAATGCAGGCAGGAGCAAAATGTTGTATTGGCTCGGTTGGGGGTCATACTTCCTACACATGTCCTGAGTCACCACAAACCGGCCTTCTTGAAGCCTACCCCGCACAAGAGCATCCCGAGCTGAAAAACCAATTCTCTCTGTCCTATAACCTAGATCTTGAAGAAATGAGGGAGCAAATTGATTTTATGCTCGAGGAATTACGCTCAAATCGCAAAGAAGAAATCAAGAATTTTTTGCCCTGCGAGAATGAGGTTGGAGAGATCAAGGAAGACGTTGAGCCTAGTCCCGAGGAGAAGATTCAAGTGATAGAGTTTGAGGCTGACGAGTCTCTATCTGTTTTATTTCCTGTAAATTCCTCTATTGATGCATGTTTTTTTCCTATTTCTCATAAGTCTGTTGAGTCTTATTTTCTGTTGAGTCAGTTAAATCTTATTTTGTTTTATTTGAGTCTGTTGAGTCTTTATTTTTTCCATATACTAAAAATATAAAAAATAAAAGTATCTCTATCTGGCTGCCACGAGAAGTCGAAGAGCTTGCTTATCTTAACAGATTTCATAGATTAAAGGAAGAAGGGGCTGAAGAAGTAAAAGAATTTCTATGTACCCTGACAGAGTGGAGGATACGTCGAGCATAACGACGTTAAAAAATTGCGCTTCTTGGGAGGCAACCTATGAGTATTTAAATTCATGTCTTTACTTTCAATTTTTATTTTCCTAGCTTAGGTTTTCTTTCTTCCTTTTGTAGGAGCTTTGACCTAAGGATCGAGATAATGGGCGAAGACTGCGCTGCTCCAACCGACAACCTAACAAAATTCAGGGGAGGTTTTATGTTCTCTTATAATTTTCTGTTTTTAACTGCTTAGCCTGAAGTGTTGATACATAGAGGATTATGTATCCTTTTAGGTTGGGGGTGGAGTGATGGAGCGCTCATGGCACGCAGCGGAAGCGATTTGGATCATAGACACTCTAATTTCATCAATTTAAACAAAACGGAAACATGCAAAAGCGATGAAAAAGAGAAGTTAGAACACATACCCTTGTCGTTCGTAATTCTCCAAATTCACCGCCAGAAGCTCCTCACGAGCTCACCGAGCCTTCTCACGAAACGTTCGTGGACCACCCACGGTAGTCCCGCTATCCTCAGGCCGAGAAACGGAGTAGTGGGACTCCTTTTACAAAAGAAAAGGGGGAAGAAGCCACAACTGAAAAACTATTTTTCAGAAAAGCAGAAGACAGAAGCTGAAGGAAGAAGACGTGAAGAGATAGAGTGAGAAGCAATTGAATTTCTCAAATTCAATTGAACACCCACAACAGCACTAAGCCATTTCATTTTTTTTTTTTTTTTTTTTTTTTTTAATTAGTCTGATGAGTCAATGTTATATATACTCTGTATATATATAAACATTACATGTGTCTTACATGCTTGCATGTAAGACACATGTATATATATATATATATATTTATAAATTATTATTATTAAAAATAATAATAATTATTTTATTAATTAAACTTTTTAATTAATAAAAAATATATATATATTTTAATTAATATTATTTAATTCAATATCAAATATTAATTAAATAATATAATTAAACCCGGTTTTCCGAAAACCGACTTTTTGCACATGAATCATATTCATGTTTTCAGACCAATCTCATATTTAAATCATATTTAAATATGTCCATATTTAAATCATATTTAAATATGTCTATCCTTCTTCCACAAACCCGAATTTGAACGATTCAAATTCTTTTCTTTTCTTTTATATTGTTTCACGGCTTTATCCGAGCTAGCCAGGAGAACCGTAAGGACCTACAGATCATGAGCTCCAACGATACGAGATTATCCGGTCAAAACTCTTTCAACCGAACTAATCAACATTCGTTAACCCCCGGAGACTCCACTAAAGTCCAAGGGTTGCACTCTCCTCACTGTAGATATATTGTGTCCTGTTGATATAACTATCATCAGTAAGTCGATCCTTCACAGGTCGTTCATAATCACAACGGGTCATTTATACCGTTTAACCCTTGTATTATATCTTGTTCCTTAAGTACCACTGACACCTCTAATGAACAATTGATTTGTGGTCCAACCATCAAATCAGATTCCTCCCTGATCAGGAGAGGATGGGCCCAATGTTCAAGACCTGGAGTCAGTACTTAAGGGAACAACCTCTCTACTAACCCTTAAAGCGGGTAGGAGTGAATTCCAATCTTGCTACAACTATGTCCCCAGCCACTTATTCAATCTTATCCCCAAGATGGTAGGCATATTGAGTCGGCGATCTGGCCACTCTCACCCGTACAAATCAAAGGATAAGGTTGAATAAACAGGAGTTCATAGTAAGCTCAGGATTGAGATCGAGTTACCTAAGTCATCACATGAAAAAATCGGTCTTTACAGTAAACGGTGTTATAAAGAAAGAGCGATTTTATTTCTTGGTTCGGTCTTGTGCAAACTCATTGCACAGGACGCCCTCACTCACATGTCTCTACATGAAACGATTCAAATCACATCGTTTTGTACTATACAAAGTGAGTCGCGTCCAATAGTGTCCCCAGGATAAGGTACCCAGCCTTATCCCTATACTATAGACCATTTTTGGCTGTCTACTTGAACTTGATTCACATTCATGTCACACATGAAGTTCAAGTACTCATACTATCGCCATGGGTGTTAGTTATTGGTATAGGTTAATACAAACACAATTCACTAAAATTCAATAACAACTTTATTGAAATATAATATTTACATTCAAACAGTTTACAAACTACGAGTTTTAGGACATAAAACCCAACAAACTCCCACTTGGACTAAAACGTCAGTGGAGTACATGCTGGTCGAGAGAACTAGAATATCAAATATCTAAAGTTTCTCCCACTGTCCTACTGAGCAGCTCGCAGCCCTAGACTTTCTAGGTGTCTCTCAAACACTTTAGCCGTGAGAGACTTAGTAAATGGATCAGCAATGTTGTGCTCTGAGGCTACTTGTGTGACGATCACATCTCCTCGTTGCACTATCTCCCTGATGAGATGATATTTCCGCTCAATATGCTTTCCACGCTTATGGCTTCTAGGTTCTTTAGAATTTGCCACTGCACCGCTGTTATCACAATAAAGGGTGATTGGCAAGTTCATATTTGGAACAACTTCCAAATCTGTCAAGAACTTCCTAAGCCATACAGCTTCCTTCGCTGCTTCGCAAGCTGCGACATACTCAGCTTCCATGGTGGAGTCAGCAATACAACCTTGCTTTATACTCCTCCATACTATTGCTCCTCCGTTAAGAGTGAACACTGATCCTGATGTAGATTTCCTGGAATCTATATCAGTCTGAAAATCAGAGTCAGTGTAACCTGCAAGGATCAAATCCTTCGCGCCATACACAAGCACATAGTCCCTCGTTCTCCTAAGATACTTGAGGACGTGTTTAACGGCTGTCCAGTGATCATATCCTGGATTGGACTGGAACCTACTGACAATTCCTACTGCATAGCAGATGTCGGGTCGTGTACACAACATAGCGTACATGAGACTACCAACTGCAGATGCATAGAGAATTCGTCTCATATCCTCAACCTCTTGAGGTGTCTTAGGAGACTGTTCCTTAGACAAGTGAATTCCATGCCTAAAAGGCAGCGAACCTTTCTTGGAATTCTGCATCGAATATCTTGACAACACCTTGTCAATATAAGATGCTTGAGACAGCGCTAGCACTTTGTTCTTACGATCCCTTATGATCTGAATCCCTAGAACAAACTGAGCCTCTCCCAAATCTTTCATTTGGAATTGGGTCGCTAGCCAATTCTTAACGTCAGTTAGGAACCCTACATCATTCCCAATGAGTAGTATATCGTCTACGTACAAGACTAAGAAAGCTACAACAGTATTGACTACTTTCTTGTAAACACAAGGTTCGTCAATATTTTGTTCAAAGCCATAAGATTTGATCGCCGTATCAAACCTTATATTCCAGGATCTAGATGCTTGCTTCAACCCATAAATGGATCGATTAAGCTTGCAAACCTTTTGCTCTTGACCCTGAAGTATGAATCCCTCTGGTTGAGCCATATAGATACTCTCCTCAAGATTACCATTCAGAAAGGCAGTCTTGACATCCATCTGCCAGATTTCATAATCATAAAATGTAGCAATGGATAAGAGTATTCTAATCGACTTTAACATGGCAACAGGAGAAAAGGTTTCTTCATAGTCCACCCCTTCTCTTTGGGAATAACCTTTTGCCACAAGTCGAGCCTTAAAGGTTTGCACCTTACCAGCTTCGTCTCGTTTTCTCTTGTAGATCCACTTGCAACCGATAGCTCTTTCACTATCTGGTTGGTCTACAAGATCCCAGACCGAATTGAAGTACATAGACTCCATTTCGAGATCCATGGCTTTAAGCCACTGGTCCTTGTCTATGTCATTCATTGCCTGTTTAAAGGTCAATGGATCCTCAACGCCATCATCAGGTATGACGACTTGAGTTTCAGACAAGCCAATGTAGCGGTCGGGCTGTCTTACATCCCTCCCACTGCGTCGAGGCTTTCTCAACTCTTGAGAAGGACCAGCCTGATCAACAACCTTTGTTGATCCGTCTGTAGCTTTCCTGGAAAATTCGGACAAAACAATTTTGCTCGACGGTTGATGATCTCTCATGTGGTCTTCCTCTAAGAACGTGGCATTAGTCGATACTAGTACCTTGTTCTCATGAGGATCATAAAATAGACCACCTTTCGTTTCCTTGGGGTAACCTACAAATAGGCATAATTTTGAACGATGTTCCAACTTCTTTGGATTGGGTACTAGCACATGTGCCGGACACCCCCAAATCCTGAAGTGACGTAAACTACCTTTACGCCCTCTCCATAACTCATAAGGTGTTTCAGAAACACTCTTAGAGGGAACCATGTTCAAAATATATACTGCAGTCTCTACTGCATATCCCCAAAACGAACTAGGCAAATGAGCATAACTCATCATAGATCGAACCATGTCTAACCGGGTTCTATTTCTCCTCTCGGACACACCATTCTGCTGTGGTGTTCCTGGCGCTGAGAGTTGAGATACTATTCCATGTTCTATCATATAGTCCTGGAATCTTAAATCCATATACTCTCCACCTCGATCTGATCGGAGTGTTTTTATCGATTTACCTAATGTGTTCTCAACCTCTGCCTTATACTCTTTGAACTTTTCAAGAGCTTCGGACTTATGATGCATTAGATAAAGATAACCGTACCTAGAATAATCATCAATGAAACTGATGAAATATTCATACCCTCCTCGTGCTTTGACATTCAAAGGACCGCAGAGATCCGAATGCACGATTTCTAGAGGTTCTTTGGACCTATGACCTTTTTCAGAAAAAGATCGTTTGGTCATTTTGCCCTCAAGACAAGACTCACATGGCGGTAAAGAGTTGTCCTCTAAACGATTTAGAAGACCACTCTTAACCAATCTCCCAATCCTATTGAGATTAATGTGACCTAGTCTTAAGTGCCAAAGATAAGTACTTGGAGAAAGTTTCTGCCTTTTATTTTGAGTCTCAGCTGTTTTAAACATTTCAGTGTTCAAAATAGCTTTGGCTTCGGTTGGTCTTAACACATACAAGTTGTTTTCAAGTTTCGCAGAACAAATACGTACACCTCTTTTGCTAATGAACGCTTCATTATGAACAAAAGATACTTTATACAACTGTTCTAACAAACAAGATATAGATACAAGATTCCTCTTGAAGGTAGGAACCAGGAGTACATTTTCTAGTAAAATGAAACTATCTCTATACAACAACTTTACAGCTCCCACTGCTTCAGCTGAGACAACCTCTCCAGTTCCAACTCTGAGAGTTATCTCACCGCGAGAAAGTGGCTGCCAAGAACTAGTTTCCTGAAAAGAAAAACAAACATGGTTAGTAGCTCCTGAATCAAGTATCCAGGTATGACAATCATGTTCTACTAAACATGTTTCAACAACAAGTAAATCATATTTACCTTGTCTTTCCTTCTCAGCCTTTTTCTCTGCAAGATACTTTGGGCAATTCCGTTTCCAGTGCCCATCTACACCACAATGGAAACATTTTCCTTTGTCTGTAGATCTAGTCTTGCTTTTACCTGCAGCAGGTGCTTTTCCCTTCCTTTTATCTTTCTTCTTCTTTTGAATACTCTTATTCTTAATAGAAGAAAGTTCAGACCTACTCCCTGAAGACGACCCCTTTTGGAATTTCCTAGAAGTGACAACGTTTGCCTCCTTCTCTTTTCCTTTAGAAGTCTGAAGGGACTGATAGGTCTGTAGCTCGCTGAGAAGAGAAGTCAAATTATATTTTATCTTGTTCATTACCAAATTGGTTCTGAACTGAAGGAAACTCTTCGGAAGAGATTCCAAGATAAAGCTTACTTGACTTGACTCATTTATAATAGCTCCGTTTACTTCCGCCACATTGAAGTGGACCATCATGTTAAGGACATGCTCCCTAACAGAGGTTCCCTCCTTCATGCGAGAGTTGTAAACGAATTTGAGGGCTTCATGACAGACCGATGAGGACGGAAGTCCAAACATCTCCTGTAATGAAGACATGATTTCTTTAGCAGAAACCATATCCTCGTGCTTCTTAGCTAATACATCAGATATGTTGGCTAAGATATAGACTCGGGCTTTATCATTAGCCCTTGTCCATCTATCATATGCTGCTTCTCGAACAGTTCGAGTCGCATCCGAGCTAGGAGGGGGAGGACAATCCTCTGATAAGACGAACCTGAGATCATCTAGAACGAGAATCGTATTCAAGTTCGATTTCCAGGTCGCGTAGTTATCGCCGGTTAACTTATCGGAAGCTAGTAAGTGAATAAAAGAGCTAGACATGCTGAAAAGAGAATGAATAAATATTAGTGAAAAGGTTTTAACCTAATTTAGACACCAATCAAGAATTTAGCAAAGAATAATAATGTACCCAAAACTCATTATTAAACTGCAACGATACTTCAGTGGGTCAGAATGGTCGCTACCGAGGGGCAGTCAAGCATTCCTTCACTGAATCAAGACATTCTTGACTAAATGCTAATACCAGAATATCTCATATTCCTATAGCATCTTAGTTATCGCTGTTTGGTCAAGATTTACTAACTCCTTAGCAAATCTCGTAAGTGTGACCCTCCATTTTTAGAATTCATAGGGCGGCCCCAACGATGCAACCGAATGGAAATGTCAAAGTTGGGAATGGCTCTATGTTTCTTTATCCATAAATGGTGATTGAGATGTTCCGATTCCTATGAAACGGCCCTCCGAATGGATCGGTACCACTTGTGGGCACCTAGCAGGCAGAACATAGGAATCTCACGGTTCAATCCAATGGAGGAGACCGCAGGATGTATTGACATACTTCCTTCTCCCACTTACTATAAATACTTTCTCCATTCACCTTGCTCTTGAATTATGCAAATACCATCCGAATGGGGATGCCCTATTGACATCACGAGGCCGAGCATAATTCTCACGGTGTGAACTTAACAGAGAACGTAGGAGGAGAGGGACATATCATATATACCTTCTCAACACCTCTACTAAGTATTTTAAGACGGAATGGGTAAATTACTCAGGCATTATCCGGCTAAGACAATAAGGCCTAAGTCTAGGTAAAACAAACTTTTACCTATGATGTATAGGTGATAAACACTTTATTACCTCACACCACTCACGCATGCTCATAAAGCCGGGTTAACTTTACTCAAGAACCGGATGGTCCCCAGGTAGGAGGTGTTCCGTAAACCGTCAGCTTAAATACCTCCAACCTCGAACAGGATGTCCCCGGGTGAGTTTCTTGTAACCTTAGCATTTACAAGATATCGACCTATTCATCTAATGAAACGGAACGATACATTCAACCCTAAGTGAGCATGCCTTTGTCTTTGTTATAGATTTTAAAAGTCTATGCCAATTTTACAACGCTTTGCAAAACTAAGACTTACTACAACAAACTTCTACATGCTTCTCAAACATGCAACACTAAGGCATGACAAGTTGAATATTTAATTTCATAATTAATATAACAATTATATCGATTATGTTTTAAATATACAACTCCTAATTCATAAATTAATATAACACTTATATCAATTCTCATGAATTAAGCATGCATCCTATACATTATAACACTTATAACAAACAAAATGCATCTAATGTTGGATGTTTAATTTCATAATTAATATAACAATTATATCAATTATTCTATTAAGCAAACAACATCTAATTCATGAATTAATATAACTCTTATATTAATACTCATGAATAAACATGCATCCAATATATTATAACACTTATAACCTATAATATGCATAAAAACATGGCAACCTATGTTGTATATTTAATTTCATAATTAATATAACACTTATATCAATTATTCTATTAAATTAACAACAACTAATTCATGAATTAATATAACTTTTATATCAAAACTCATGAATTGCCAAATATGCATACGATATATTATAACACTTATAACATATTTTCAATGCATGAAGCATGCTTCCTACGGTGGGATTTTAAATCTATATGGCATACGTTATGCACATACAAACATGGAATTTAATTAAAACATACATTCACAATGCATAATTAATTAAACATACTAAAGTGGATCGATTTTGGCATTTAGCAAGCAATAACTAATTTATTACAAGCTTGAACAACAAGCTACGTCTTGAGCGGACTTCGAACTCTTCGCACCGCCTTTGACCAACTTGCTTCCTCCGAACGCTTCGGCCAAATTTTCTTCGAATTTCTCCTCGTAATGCCCAGAACGAGTTTGAACTTACACCGAACATTTCGGCGAATTTCAAACTCAAACTTCTTTCACAAAGAACCCTATATGGACTCTAATGACTCTAAAAATACAGACTCTTTAGCATACATTAAAGCCCATACATTCTCGGGCAATTACAAATAATGAAATTCAAAAAGAAACTATGCCAAAATCGATATTCACTTTAGAAGTCCATTCAGAAACAATTTCTAAAATAAAACCCACCATAACTTAAATTGATAGAAATTGAGTGGCCAAAAACGCTCTGATACCAATTGATGGAGCGCTCATGGCACGCAGCGGAAGCGATTTGGATCATAGACACTCTAATTTCATCAATTTAAACAAAACGGAAACATGCAAAAGCGATGAAAAAGAGAAGTTAGAACACATACCCTTGTCGTTCGTAATTCTCCAAATTCACCGCCAGAAGCTCCTCACGAGCTCACCGAGCCTTCTCACGAAACGTTCGTGGACCACCCACGGTAGTCCCGCTATCCTCAGGCCGAGAAACGGAGTAGTGGGACTCCTTTTACAAAAGAAAAGGGGGAAGAAGCTCCAACTGAAAAACTATTTTTCAGAAAAGCAGAAGACAGAAGCTGAAGGAAGAAGACGTGAAGAGATAGAGTGAGAAGCAATTGAATTTCTCAAATTCAATTGAACACCCACAACAGCACTAAGCCATTTCATTTCTTTTTTTTTTTTTTTTTTTTTTTTTAATTAGTCTGATGAGTCAATGTTATATATACTCTGTATATATATAAACATTAATAAAATAATTATTATTATTTTTAATAATAATAATTTATAAATATATATATAAATATATATATATATATATATTTATATATATATTTATAAATTATTATTATTAAAAATAATAATAATTATTTTATTAATTAAACTTTTTAATTAATAAAAAATATATATATATTTTAATTAATATTATTTAATTCAATATCAAATATTAATTAAATAATATAATTAAACCCGGTTTTCCGAAAACCGACTTTTTGCACATGAATCATATTCATGTTTTCAGACCAATCTCATATTTAAATCATATTTAAATATGTTCATATTTAAATCATATTTAAATATGTCTATCCTTCTTCCACAAACCCGAATTTGAACGATTCAAATTCTTTTCTTTTCTTTTATATTGTTTCACGGCTTTATCCGAGCTAGCCAGGAGAACCGTAAGGACCTACAGATCATGAGCTCCAACGATACGAGATTATCCGGTCAAAACTCTTTCAACCGAACTAATCAACATTCGTAACCCCCGGAGACTCCACTAAAGTCCAAGGGTTGCACTCTCCTCACTGTAGATATATTGTGTCCTGTTGATATAACTATCATCAGTAAGTCGATCCTTCACAGGTCGTTCATAATCACAACGGGTCATTTATACCGTTTAACCCTTGTATTATATCTTGTTCCTTAAGTACCACTGACACCTCTAATGAACAATTGATTTGTGGTCCAACCATCAAATCAGATTCCTCCCTGATCAGGAGAGGATGGGCCCAATGTTCAAGACCTGGAGTCAGCACTTAAGGGAACAACCTCTCTATTAACCCTTAAAGCGGGTAGGAGTGAATTCCAATCTTGCTACAACTATGTCCCCAGCCACTTATTCAATCTTATCCCCAAGATGGTAGGCATATTGAGTCGGCGATCTGGCCACTCTCACCCGTACAAATCAAAGGATAAGGTTGAATAAACAGGAGTTCATAGTAAGCTCAGGATTGAGATCGAGTTACCTAAGTCATCACATGAAAAAATCGGTCTTTACAGTAAACGGTGTTATAAAGAAAGAGCGATTTTATTTCTTGGTTCGGTCTTGTGCAAACTCATTGCACAGGACGCCCTCACTCACATGTCTCTACATGAAACGATTCAAATCACATCGTTTTGTACTATACAAAGTGAGCCGCGTCCAATAGTGTCCCCAGGATAAGGTACCCAGCCTTATCCCTATACTATAGACCATTTTTGGCTGTCTACTTGAACTTGATTCACATTCATGTCACACATGAAGTTCAAGTACTCATACTATCGCCATGGGTGTTAGTTATTGGTATAGGTTAATACAAACACAATTCACTAAAATTCAATAACAACTTTATTGAAATATAATATTTACATTCAAACAGTTTACAAACTACGAGTTTTAGGACATAAAACCCAACATGGAGTTGTCTGTTGGATTGGATTTCTGTAGTTGTTGAGATTCTAAATTTGAAGTGTTTTTGTCTGTTGTTGTCTGTTGTTCGATTAGGACAATCTAAGAAATGCTTTTAAATTCTTCGTATTTGCATATCTAGAAAAGCATGAGATTGTATGTGCTAGTTGAGCATTTTTCAAAAAAAAAAATAAATAAATTATGCTCCCTTGCATATATCGAGCACCTAGCATCTATTCTTGGTTCTGTAGGTTTAGAATAATCTTATGTAGCCTGAAATCATGTTGTCACCCCGAAAGACACCCCTAGGGAATGCTTGATGCATGATAGGTTGTAATAGGTTAATCGAGATTATAGCAAAGTTATTGCCTAGTAAAAAAAAAGTAAGCAAGAAAATAAAAACTTCTGAGGTGCTCCTCTTTCTTAAATGTGCATTGAGAAGTGAGCATTAGCCCTTAAAAATGTGAAGCTTGCCCGTAGTCAGATACACTGTGCAGTGGAACTGCAGGTAAGCTGGAACGAACCCAAGCTTGACATGTTAGGCTCTCTTGGAGAAGAAAAAGTAAAAAGAAAAAAAAGTTGTAGAAAATAAAATGAAAGAGTACAAAGTACTCAAAATAAAGAAAAAAAAATTAGGCTTTTTGATTTGTTACTCTCTTGATTGTTGAAAAGTCATAGACTGTTCTTATTTGCTAGAAGTAGGGGAAAAACGAGATGTAGGGTTGCATAAGGTTTTCCGGGTCTATAAGAGCTAGAATAGGTTGGCTATACACAGACACACGTAGGGGAGTAACAGTTGAATTTTTAAAATGTTCTCAATTTAAGCATGCGATTTATTGTTCTCTTTTATTGTAAATGCCTTACTTTTAAAAGCGTTGAGGTTAGAGTCGATGCATGCAATATTAGTCTCTAGAGATAATTCAGAGTAGCCTTACTCGAGGACTAGCAAGATTTAGGTTGAGGGTATTTTGATAGCTCCAAAATAGAGTTATTATTTACTCCCTAATATTAGTTAAATATCGTGCTTAAAGATGTTTATTTTCCTCTGTTGTAGGTGTTTCACGGTCGTAGAGCTCGAGAAGTTCAAGGACGTGTTTCGGTGCTAAGGAGGGCGTTTTGGAAGCTTCGGGAAGCAACTGGGCAAAGAAGAGGAGCTGAGGACCAAAGTTTCACTTTTGGTCCAGCGTCTCGACGCTGCCCTAGCGTCTCGACGCTACTCCATCAAAACTTCAGGAAAAAAACCCGAGAGCAAGCATCGATGTGAGAGCATCTCGACGCTGGTCGACGTTTCGAACGCGCGCGATCTGAACTTTCCGTCTGTAGCGTCTCGACATTTCCCCAGCGTCTCGACGCTACGGCATTTATAAAACCCATTTTTCCGATTTTAGGGCATCTTCTTCTTCTTCCTCTCTTCCCCTTTACAGATTTCTCTCCAAATTTTGGGGTTTTCTCCCCTTTCTACTGTAATAAAGCTTAATACATTGTATATTTTGCTTGCATTTTATCACGAGCAACTAAGGTAAGTGCTCTAATTTGAGGTTTAAGGATTATCTTGATGCTTAGTGAGGGTTTGTATGAATTTCTAGCTTATAATTGTATGATCTTTTGCATTATATATTATCTTCATTGGTTTGTATTCCAATAACTTGTGTAACTGATTAGGAGTGACGCCCGAGTCCTTATGCATGTTTTACCGTTAAAGATTAGGATGCATAATTGTCTCAATCGCCAAATAACAAGGGTCTAAGCGTGGCTAATTAATTCGAGCCTAAGTGACAGTTGGGGGTATGAATTAATTATTGTTTTCACGATAGACTTAAGGAAAAAGGAAAAATCGAGCTAGTTGGTCGAGTTCTCAATCAATTAGTTTTTCGCGATGCTACCCGTTACTGTTCTTTAATCAATTTAGGCTTGATCAACTTGGATTAATTAAGGAGTATGTTTAATTAGAATTTACGCCTCTAATTAATTCGTTGGGATGTTTGCTACAGAGACGAGCAAACATTTTGCGTGCATGAGATAGAATCGCTAAGCATGTTAGAATCCCTATGATCTGAGCGTATCAAGTAAATCTTGATCCCTCGAATTAAGAGCACATGTTACATTTAATTTTCCGTTAGTTTAATTTCCTATTTAGTTTAGTTTTCTTTAACCTCCCCCTATTTTATCGTTTTATTTACTGTTTTAATAAAAATGCAAATAGAAATTAGTTAAAAGAAATTAATTTAGGTTCCATGCGGATCAACCCGATTACCACTAGCTACAAGTTAGCTTAGTATAATTGGTATCATAAATTTCATTTTGGCAAGACTCGACACCCCGATAAATAGTGAACATACCAAAAGTTCACTCACCATTCTCCCAAAGCTCTTTGGTTGTAATTTCATGCACATTTGCAAGAACAATCTTAGCCAAATTTAATCTTATTGCACTCGCAACCCTCAATTTCATTTTCTCTCAATCTTCATCATTCATGTTGGACTTCATAGAACCTCTGCTCGAACCACCGATGGACTCACTGAACCACCATTACCTTTTAACTCTTCAAAAGTACCATCGCTCAGTCTTCCTTCAGGGCCTTGTGTAACCAGATTGAATCAGCAAATCTTTGACTTGCATTTGCCACAACCGAAATTGATTCTTCCATCAAATTTCTCCAAGTCAAACTTTATTGGACTCATAAAGTTTGACATATTTGTTTCACTCATAGCAAATCTGCAAATAGTGAAACGACCCACAATATTCACAATATCGTAGCTCGTTTTAAGAAATCTTTTCAGATGTTGGAAGTTCAGACAATGTTGCAACCGTAGAACATGCTTAGAAATTTAAGAAACTACAAACCTACCACTTGTTGGGAAAAACCCTCCCATTTCTATCGCATAAATAAACAAAAAATAACTGAGAAAGTAAACTAAAAAAAAAAATAAGAAACACGAGAATTTATGTGGAAAACTCCAAACCTGAAAAAAGTTGTAGCCCATTAAAAAGAAACTTCACTATGTAAAAATTATTACAAACACACAAAATTCTCTCTTCGATCTCAAATACAAAGAAAACACTCTCCCAAAATTTTGTGTCACTCACCTCCTTTTCCTCACTCTCAAATAAGAGAGTATAAGAAGAGAATTTAATTAGAGTTAACAATAGACCAACATAAAACACATGCTTATGCATGAAATTTGAGTAGTGGAGTAGTTAGCATACATGAAAGAATTAAAAGGATCTTAAGAGATTGGAGTTTTTCCAACGTGCTCTTGAGTAAAATGTTTAAAGAAGTTATACTTTTTTTTATATTCGGGATTAAAGGTTAAGAAGAATCCTACAAGACACTCAATTTAGAACTCTCAATGACAGATCTATGGTAGAATTTCAAACTAAGACATACTTTTTTATATTTACTACATACGTCTCAAATGAACTCGACTTTTTTATAATATGTCGTATTTAGAGGCCTTTGAAATTGGTGCACGTCGAAAGAAATTTTACGAGATTTTGACTATGAAACTCAACTTTAGTATGAGAATTTAGTCTGACTTGAATGATCTACGACAACTGCCATGTCTTTATCATTGTTGTTGAAATATAAAGTCTATAATTTGCTTTCCTTAAGCTACTACCATGACACCTTTTGTAACTTTTGAGTTTAATTGGCGATACTTCACATTCTTTGCTATCCAAATGCCCTATATAAATTAAGTTCTTCATCATATTTTGGAGATGACAAACCTTGCAAAATTTTCAAACTAAATTGTTCCTCATTTTCAATTTCACATCACCCATTCCAATGAAGTTGAAACTTTAGCAAGATATATCTTCCATGATTTCTTGCAACATAATTTTCAAGAATGTCACGTTGTCTAGCTTATAGTATGAAATGACACACACTACAACAAAAATTGTATTATTTGATTCTTTTGGAATGCCAAGTGTAATTATACTTGATGCTTCTGTAAGCGTCGACAAATCTACCCTAAATAATAAGGTGGCTAAAACTTGACTAGTTATAAATGTCTAAGTTATACAAAAAAAAAAAAAAAACGTCAAATTATACATACCTTTATATGTTTCAAATATCAAGGATTAAACTCATTTACATGTCGAGAGCGTCAAGTTGATCGTCACAATTGCTGGAGATGAGAAACTAGGGGATGGAAGCTCATGGCTTTTAAGAGAGAGGGAGAGGGAGGAGAAAAAGATAGAGATAGATATTTTGGTGAAAGACCTAAGTTTGATCAAAAGGTGTCAAAAAATTACACTAAAATATCAACTTTTATTTAAGAGTGAAAAAAAATTGGAAAAAAATCCGTCAACCTCCACCTTTTATCCTCTTTCTTGAGTTGGTGGGGGTTCAAACCTCAGACTTTATGGTCGATGACACATCTTTATGTCAATTAAACTAGGCTCGGTTTTGCTGACATTTGTTTTTAAAATACATGTTACTTGAATTTTTTTCATAAAAACGTCGAATAATAAAAATTGCAAGCGTCTAATATAGTTTTCCTAGTAGTGACACTTGAATCTATCGCTTATGTGTCATGAGCGCTTTCCACGGCAAGGAATAGAGCATCATTTATCTCATTAGCAACAATATTTGCTCGGCTTCTTTCCTCTCGGTTCTCTTTGGGGACTTGTAGTTCATTTTTTGGTGTTCAATCTTACCACAATTTCAACACTCAAATTTGCTCCTTCTAAACCTACTTCTTTTGTTTTTTGATTTGCCTTGATTTCCTTAATCGTTGTTATTATTCTCCACATTCAACACTAAACGGAAGTAGAAGCGATACCTCAGTCCTTTTTGCGAATGTCTTAGGAAATGAAATGTTTAGCAAGAGAAACATGTTTTTGCGAATCTCTTAGGAAATGAAATGTTTAGCAAGAGAAAAATGTTGGGATATTTGGCCAGATGGCCTTAAATTAAGGCTCATTCGAGAGATTGACGCGCCATTTTAAAAATTAGTCAAAATGATTTTTTGCTGACATCACTCTCGCTGGGATTTCTCTCGCTCTCGTTCACGTTCACGAGAATGGTGAATTTTTAGTTATAAAATGGAGCCCGCAAAAGAACGAGAGCGAGAGCGAGAGAAATCCCAGCAAGAGCGATGTCAGCAAAAGGTCATTTTATCTAATTTTTAAAATCGCGCGCGTCAATCTCTCGAATGGGCCTTAATTCAAGGCCATCTGGCCAAATATCCCAAAAATGTTCAGTGCTATCCAAATTGAAGACTTCTGTAAGAAGGTAAACTGTGTTATTGGCAAAGAACTTTTCCTACATGTTTGACAATGTTTTAATCAAGAGCCCCCTTTTAAATATCCTTCTCCAAATTATGTGCAAAAATTTCTTAATAAAGTGCACAACCTCAAATACAAATATATCTCAACTCCTTAAAATACATGGCTTCTTTTCCAATGGCAAGTTTAGTTATGACTATGAGCAAATATTTTCCAATTTTTGCATCTTCCATAATGCAAAACTGCCCAATTAAGTTGATTGATAATTCGTTTAGTGATTGTCATTGCTGCTTGTTTGAAGATTTTGAACCTTTCTTTGATACCAATGGCTGGAAATTTGATAGTTTTTAGTATCCTAAAATCACTGTTAAAGAAGAGCAACAAACAACAGAAAAAAAAGGAAAGTAGAATGAAAAAAAAAATCTCAGCAAAAATTTGTACAAGTTCATCAATAATTAGACTATGTCCCGTATAAAGATGTCAATTTAGCTCGTCTCGCTCCGACTCCGTGAGAATCCACCTCGAACGGGGCAGGGAATCTCCGATTACACGGAGAATAGGGCAAGGAGCGGGAATTTTTTTATTAAATGGGGTGGGGACGGGTAATAGCATACCCGCCCCGCCCTGATTACCCGCCCGGTATAATTTATATATATATATATAATATGTCACCAAAAAAACAACCACATCCTCATTTCTCGGTCTAAAAATAAAACTCATGGACATCTCTAGTTCCGTATGTCTTCTAAACATTTCGTATGTCTTCTACAAATTCTACATGTTTCACTAGATATTCAATGAGAAGAATACACAACCTTGCAAGAATGTGTCTACTCTTACCTTTGCAAGGAATCACTCCAAATTTTATCCTCTTATTGTTGAATGTATAAGTGCATATTTGAGAGTGACTTTGGTCATGTTCAAAATCAATCCGAAAACATGTCTTTAATCCTTTCAAATTAACATTTTGTTTGATTTTATACTTTTTAAATGTAATTTTTATACAATCAAAATTAATTTTGAATTATTAAAGATATGTTTATTCCAGAGTGATTTTGTATATGACAAAAGTGTTTTTAACAATTTTAAAATTACTCTCAATGATGCCCTAATAGTCATTATAAAATCACTTCAAAATCACTTTAGAAAGATTTTCTGAAATATTAAAACCAAACAATAGAAAGATGATTTACCTTTTTATTGAAATACTAATAATAAAAGCACATTTGATCAAAGCACTTCAATTCCCAAGAACATTTTTAGTTGGTAGACTAACCAAATTTGAGATTATTCTATTCTATGTAATCTAGTAGATTCAAAGTCATGGAAGTAGATGAAACTCTAAAGAGAGATCAACTGTTGAAATTGAAAACAAAATCACTGATATCTCAAACTACACTTGAAATTGTGACCGTCAAAAATACTACCTCTATAAGATGAAAGCTGAAAATGGAACATGGAGATGTGATGAAATAAAACTCTCATTACAAACTTTTCTTAAATATGGTTGAATACAAATTAGCATTGTGTAATATTACCCACTGGAGGAGAGTGTTGTGGATCCAAGATGAAACAGTAGACCAAAAATTGTGAAGATACTGATTAGTATTCCACCAACAAGAATCCTATCAACGACGCCCCAATCTCCAGTCGATGCCGATGTCGATACCTGCTTTCTCTCAGATACTATGGGACTTTCCCTCTCCTCTCTTTTGGGCACATGGCTCTTCCGTCTCCTCAATAGCCATTCAATCAGATTCTTCCGTTTTGGCTCTTCAGGCAATGGGATATTCCTTGAGGAATCATCTTTATCATCCAGAGCAACTGGTCCTTTGCAGCTTTCTGGTCCACAAGCGCAAGGTTCCGGTTCCATGGAACATGCGCATGTTTCGTGAGAGTTAGAGCAGCAGGGAGGAACTTTGTCTCGAATCGGCATGTCTTCCAGAGTAGTTGTTTTATGATGTTTGGTGCTGATGGTTTCGATCACTTCCCCGAAAACAGACCACCTTCCAACGGATGTTATCTTCACCACAGCAGAAGTTCCCAGCATAGTTTCTGGGGCAATTACAAGCACCTGTATGTATCCCTTGGTATGGCCAACCTAGGGAAGCAAAATAAATTGAGCTAACCGAAAAGGGAACAGCAGTTCTTTGAAACAATAGATCACAAAGTACAGAAGCAGCAGTTTTAATGAGATATGGAACACAGAATGTAGTTTTCCCTTCCATGTTGCGACTAAAATGCATGTGGGAATTGAAATTGATTAAGAAACAGTTGAATAAACAATGGTGGTTCCATTTTCACAGGAGGAAGAACATATACGGCTTCCATTAAGAAACAAAGAAAAGAAGAAGAGATGGAGAAGGGGTTTATCGCAAAAATCATTTTATGTTCACAAAGGTGTCTGTAATAAAGGTCCTATTATTTATGATAATGATTTGTGGGTCTAAGATATTCCAACACCACCATTGAAAGCTCACTGAACTTTCATTTCCCACCGTTTGGATTCTTACTTGTCATCTTTCTTGGTCAAGCTACTTTTCCATGCTCCATACAAAAAAATGATGCAACCTCGCATCCAAAAAGTAGAACCCCAAAAGTATAAACCAATTTTTTTTATTACTATTCTATTCAGAGGTCTTCAAAATACAAGAGACTATCCTCTGGATGCCAACTAGCTAAGTAAAACCCAATTACAAACTAATTCAACTACCAAAACCCAACTAACAACGAACAATTAACAAACCCAACCAAAAATTACAAGATCCTTGCAAAATTTGGTTCAGCATCTGTTAATCGCCTCGCTAGGACCACCTCAGATCATTATCCCTTGGCGCTGTGTTTTGGAGATATTGTCTGGGGTCCTTGCCCTTTTCGTTTTGAGAATTCTTGGCTGCAAGATGATACTTTTCGGCCTCGTTTGGAGGACTGGTGGAACCAAAATGCTTCTCAAGGTCGGCCAAGCCACGGGTTGATGTTAAAACTTAAGGCTTTAAAGACTGAACTTCGAAGTTAGAATCTCAACCATAGTCACATCAACTTACAACTTCCATCTCTTTTGTCTCGGCTGAAGGAGTTGGATAATGCCGAAGAGCTGGGTTCTTTTAGTTTGGAGCATCGTGAAGAGAGACTTTTAATTCGAGGCCAAATAGAAGATTTATCCGCTCGGGACCATGTTCAGTGGTGTCAACGCTGTAAGTTAAATTGGCTAAAAGAAGGGGATGAAAACTCTAAATTCTTCTATCGCATTATGAATGCTCGGAAGAGAAGGAATTCCATCCATGAGGTTTTATCTCGAGAGGGTATTAGTCTACTTAATGCAACAGACATTGAAGAAGAATTCATTGATTATTACCGATGCGTGTTTACTTCAGATAAGCTTACTCGTTCCCTCCCGAACAATCTAGATTGGTCTCCGATTACTAGAACACAATCTGAAGGTCTGGAAGTTGAATTTACCGAGGAGGAGGTTAAACTTGCAGTTTTTTCATTGGGTTCTTGTAAATCTCCTGGTCCTGATGGTTTTAGTGCTGAATTTTTTAAGTTCTCCTGGAATTTTGTCAAGAAGGATGTCATGGCTATGGTTCGAGATTTTTTTACTACAGGTATCATTAATGCTTCGGTTAATGAAACATACATCTGCCTGATTCCCAAGGTGGACTCAGTTTATGTTGCTGATTATCGACCTATTAGTCTCACTTCTTGTGCATATAAAATCATTGCTCGGGTCCTCTCAAACAGATTAAAGCTTGTTCTTCCTTCTACCATTGCTGAAAACCAACTGGCTTTTGTGGCTGGCCGCCAAATCATTGACGCTTCACTAATGGCTAATGAGATCATTGATGACTGGAAGTCGAGGGGCAAGAAAGGAGCGGTAATTAAGTTGGATCTCGAAAAGGCTTTTGATAAGCTGGATTGGGATTTTCTTGACGAGATTCTTCGTGCAAAAGGTTTTGGGCGCCTTTGGAGGATTTGGATTCGTGGTTGTATCTCAAGTGCGAATTACTCAAATATCATTAATGGCCAGCCTAGAGGCAAAATCATCCCAAGTCGAGGTATTCGCCAAGGTGAACCCCTCTCTCCTTTTTTGTTTATCATGGTTGCTGATGTTTTAAGTAGACTCCTTATAAATGGAGCCAATTCTGGCAGAATTCTTGCTCATACTCCAATATTAGCGTGAATCATTTGCAATTCGCTGATGATACGTTACTTTTCTCCTCTTTTGACCACGCTGCTTTGACAAATTTATTTGAGATTATCAGAATTTTTTAGCGGGCTTCGGGTTTGAATGTCAATTTAGCAAAGAGTGAGATTTTGGGTGTTCATTTAGATCATGGGGAGTTAAATTTCATTTTATCTACTCTTGGGTGCAAACATGGCCAATGGCCGGCGATTTACCTTGGTCTCCCGCTGGGTGGTAACCCATCATCATCCCAGTTTTGGACTCCTGTGATTGAAAGGATTCAGCAGAAGCTGCACAATTGGAAATACGCTTTTATTTCAAAAGGAGGGAGACTCACTCTCATTCAATCAGTGCTGTCTAACTTGCCTACATATTTTTTTTCGATATTCAAATTGCCAAAGAAGGTCGCTATTTTACTTGACAAACTTATCCGAAATTTTTTCTGGGAAGGATCTAGGGGCGAGGGAGGCATGCACAATGTAAATTGGCAGCAAACTCAACTTCCTAGATTAATGGGAGGTCTTGGCATTGGGAATTTCCAGCAGCGAAATTTGGCTCTCATAACCAAGTGGAATTGGCGGTTTGTCCATGAGCCTGATGCTCTTTGGCGCAAGGTGATTGTGGCTAAGTTTTACCCAGGTGGTTTGGATGCTTGGCCCCATCTTGTCCAACACGACTCTTCGAAAACTCCTTGGAGATTTATTTGTTCTACTTCTGATACTATCTCCTCAAGGGCTAAAAGGAGATTGGGTGATGGCAATTTGATTAGCTTCTGGATTGACTCTTGGCTTCAGTGTGGGTCCATTGCCTCTGTTTATCCTCGGATTTTTAGACTCACTACTCGTCCGAATTTGAAGGTTAATGAAGCCTGGTTGACAGATTCACTTGGTTGGAATTTATCTCTTCGTCGTAATTTAAATGACTTGGAAACAGCTGAATGGGCCTCCTTATCTCATCTCTTATCGGGTGTCTCCTTTAGACAGTGCACGGATTCATGGATTTGGCCTTTGGATCCATCGAACTCTTTCACTGTCAAATCTCTTGTTGAAGATTTGGTGGCTATAACGGATAGTGTGAGAGCTGGCTTATACAAGTCAATATGGACTGATTTCTACCCCAAGAAGGTCAAAATCTTTTTATGGGAGTTGAGCCTTGGTGCTATTAACACTGTTGATAGATTACAACGCCGTATGCCATATTTGAACCTCTCTCCTTCTTGGTGTGTGATGTGTCAAGTAAACAATGAATGGCCAGCTCATCTCTTTCTCCACGGTTCATTTGCCTCTCAATATTGGGCTTTTATCTTACCTGCTTTTAATTGGTCTTTGGTTTTTTCAAATAATATGAATGATTTTATGAGCTCTATCTTTGTCCATCATCTCTTCCGGGGAGAGGCTAAGACTTTATGGTTGGCTTTCAATCGAGTTTTCCTTTGGTTCCTTTGGAAAGAACGAAATGCCCGTCTCTTTAGAGAAGATTTTTCTTCCTTTGGTAGGGTGTTAGATTTAATCATTTTCAATGCTTTGTATTGGTGTAAATGTAAACACCCTTTTTCAGATTATAGTCTTTCTCATTTGACCACTAATTGGTCCGCTTTCTTGTAATCACCTTCGGGTGCTCGAGCTTTAGCTCTTTTTCATTTATCAATGAAATCGTTTCTTATCAAAAAAAAAAATTACAAGATTATCCCTAATCCTACTACATCACAAACTTAGCTTAATCAAATACTTCAGTCCCACGCCAACATGAGCATAGCTCAACTGACATAATGTACGAACTATTGACCAAGAGGTAAGAGGTTCAAACCTCCACCCTGCATGTTGTCAAAAAAAAAAAAAAATACTTCATCCCACAATCTAAGCTGACCTTCAAAAGGTTCTACGGTTTATTCCCATACAAGTTCACCACAAGATAGTGTCAACTGTATTTACAAGGGTTTTAGCTTTTCCTTTCATCATTAGTCTGCACGCAACTGTTCCAGACTGTTTTACTTTTTACCATCAAAACACCAGCTACAACTAAAGAGCAAGCTAGTAATTTTGTGCCTACTACAGGCATTGGACGATGGAGCTAACTTTTCTCATTTGAGCTACAGATTACTCACTTTAAGATAGCCCCAGGACACCTATTTTATAATTTTCACCCCTGTTCAGTCCTTCTAAAGCTAATGTGCACATACAAAACTTCACCCTTCTGTCCCTTCACCTTCCAAATTGCTTCAACTAGATCCTGTTTCAAAGCTTCCTTCATAGCAACCAACTTGTAGAATAATGATTTAGATAAAAAGTTAAAACTTCCAGAAGAATGGAGAAGCCAAACGTCTGAACCTGCATTCATGAGCCTATGGGACCAAGGAGAACAATCAAATCCTGAGCCTAAGTGGAAGAATAGATGGAAAGCTCTTGGAACAGTCTCAAAATAGTTCCACTGTCATGCTGTTTAGCAAATTGGTGAAGTTGTCGAAGAGTGTAGAACGTACTCAGAACAGGCATTTCATAGCCCATGCCTAAGGCTACGAATGGTCCAAGCTAATATAACTGGTATACTTTTATATACTTGTATGAAAGAATGAATAAAATTTAACTCACTCATGAACATTCCAATTACATTCTAATGAAGCAATGTCTTATAAGACATGTTTGAAGAAAATCTATTGTTTTGTAGAATGTTTAGAATTAATTAAGACTAATAGAGCCTAGTCATATTTAATTAAGACTGATCCAAACAAATGTTTTGCCATTGTCCCAACTATTTTGTGCAGTAGCAATCACCTGAAATTGACCACTAAACTGTAGGCAAATTACAACATTGTAGGATTAGAAATTGTTTCTTATAAAAAAAACATGGTAGAATTAGAAAAAATAGATATTAGATAGCGTCGCTTTCTTACCAAGTGAATGCCATCTGCTGCAATTTCTGTTATCCAAATTCTTTCCACTCTGCCCTCCATTCCATTATATGGTGTAAACGCTTCAAAAACAGAAGTCAACTCACGGCTTCGTTTCTTGACAATAGCACTTGGAACTTTCTTCATCCTAGCAGCAGGTGTCCCTGAATGACAATAGAGAAGGATAATGTTTTTTCCTTTATGTTTGGCTGCTTAAAATATTAGCTTTATACAATCACATTCTCTTTCTCTTTACTTAGAATCAAAGGAGAAGTTCCAAAAACAAATCAAGACAATCAATTTAATGAAAGATATTGCTACAGCCAGGGTTCTTCTAAGGTAACATAGGCGAACTCTTTAGTTGCTGGATTTTGCACATGCATGAAAAATTCATCTTCCTGTCATTCATTCATTAGTTGTGGCTATTATCACACTGCTTCATCTGAATAAGTAGAAAATAGGTTGTTTGTATAATAGAAAGATCCATAATTAGCGGTTGCTCTTTAAAATTGGAAAAATGAAATGTGGAATTCCTACCATCCTCACAGAAAACCTTTTAAATTAAATGAAATTTGATTCGTGGTTTAATGTCTTTCTTTGGTTTTATTCTTTTGGCTTGAATAAGCTAGTTTTTCCATTAAAAAGAAGAAGAAAAAATCAGACAAATTAATAAAGGAAAAACTCTTTTTCCTTGCTTCATTAAATAAGTTGCAAGCAAAAATAAGAAAACTAAATGGGAAGGAATAGAAAAAGTGTTTGGATTAACAGAAAAAGTATATGCTTCCTAGGCAACCATATCACCATATCTGGGAAAATAAATATTAGCATCTTAATCTCGCAATATCTCCTGAACATAGACAAGGAATAGCACAAGGTTCGTTCTCCTTTGAGATAGAGGATTCTTAAGCTAGTCAAATTGTTCCCTTCCTTATTTAAAGTCTATGCAAGATCATCCATAGAAATAAGGAGGCTTGAACATGATGTCATTTGCATACCTGGTCGAGGATAGAACTGTGAGATATGAACTTGAGGCAATTTGTAATCTTTAATAAGGTTGATAGTTTCACAAAAATCTTCATCCGTTTCCCCTGAAAAGCCCCAGAATTGACAATAAATTTGGAAATCATTCACATACAATAAAATTGTTAGTCATGAAGATTGGGACTATCAAATATTACACGCTATCCAAAATGTGAATCAATACTGTATACAGCATTAAAGGAGAAACAAACATTCAAGAGGATACAAAGCAACAAATGGGCAAAAAAAAGGCCCTAAAAACCTTAAATAAATAATCTTCACACTGCCGCATAGAGGCCAAAAAACAATTCATGCTTGAAGTTTCTTCAACCAAGGACTCCAACTTATTTTGTTGTTTTCATAATAATATTTTATTTACAAGGAAAAGGAACAGTAGAATTAACAAGAGGAACCATTACAAAAAGAGGGGAATGAGGTATCCTCACAAGGCCAAAAGGTTACATTTTCATAATAATCAATACAGTTTCACTTTATCATTATGACAAAACTATATTTTAAAATGTTTGCAAGTTAATTGCTCAAATATTGCATCTTTGAAGAAAGAACAATAATTTATAGATTACACTGTTCCAGCAGTTGATGTTTTGCAACAAAGAAATCAATGAATGTGAAAGCTTTGTTTCCCATCCAAAACAGTATGCAAAGAATAAAAAACCATGCACACCCGCAGAGAGACAACAATAGAAGTATAGGAATCAATATAAAGCCGCCCACTCACTAACCAGGAAATCCACATATTATATCAGTTGCAACATGCATCCCAGGAACAAGTTCTGTTAAGGTATCTACTACAGTCCTGAACTCGCTGACAGTATATTCTCGATTCATTGCCTGAGAGAAAATGTAACGATTAGGACTATAAGTAATTTTCGTTCATCAGAACTGTACTGGCATCAAGAAATCACCGGAGAAAAAAAGAAAAAAGAAAAACCTAAGAAATATAGGTCGGGTCAACACTTACACTTAAGATTGTGTCACTCCCAGATTGAACTGGCACATGCAAAAAGGCGTATACACATGGATGACACAAGACATCAGCAATCTCTTTCAAGTGCTCAAGAATGAAAGGGGGATTTGTCATCCCAATCCGGAGCATTGTGCTTGCATCAGGTGGAAGCTCAGCAACAATTGCATTTAATAAAATTGGAAGATTGACCCCTATGTCACGGCCTGAAATTTCATCATATGACACATTAGCAAGGACAAATATTTTACAATCTTGTCAATCCTTGGATAATATGCATTATTTCAACGTCCAAATTTGATATTATCAGAAAACAAATGTATCATCCAATGATCCAACATTGAAAAATTATAATAGGATTTCATGATACAAAACCGGATTGGGTTTTTCTTAACCTACAGCCACCTTGTCCATTTTTTTGCTTTTCTTCTGAACGACCACCTAAACCATTATACAAGATCTAGACCTGAGATACATGAAAGATTAGACATGACTTGAATTGTATCTCAAATTGTAGCTTTTTTTTTTTTAAAAGGTACCGAGCTTTCATTGAGAATAAATGAAAGAATACAAGGGCATACAAAAAAAACAAGCCCCGAATGGGAACCCCGCTATAAGAAGGAGCTCCAATCAAACAAAATCAACTTCAACGAATAATTACAAAATAACCGCGTCACCGACGCCCATAAAGAAACATGGAACCTTGCGAGAGACCAAATCACATAGGGATCCGTCTCAACCCCTCTAAAGGTCTTACTGTTTCTTTCCCCCCATAAACCCCACAACACAGCACACACACCCGTTGGCCACAGAAGCTTTCCTTTTTCTCAAAAAGGTGGATGAAGAAGGAACTCCTCGATCATCTCCCTAAGATCCCTTGGTCTCACCAACAAAAGGCCAAACGCCTCCCAAAAAAAGTCTCAAACAGCCCGAGCAAAAGCACAACTCCATAAGAGATGATCCAGAACATCTCAATTTGTAGCTTTCATTTTGATCATTAGACCAACCTATTGTTGAAATATGATAGTACAAACAGAACTAGAAGCACTGGAAAGCACAAGGAAAGAAAGAATAACAAAATAATTCAACAGTCCAAAAAACTCTCTTACAAGACTAGTAAAACTCTATAATAACCACTTTTATCATGATTTTGGAAGGAATCCTATTGTACTTGAAGGAAGAATCAAAGTTCTCAAGCTCTCCAATCTTGACTCTAGTTTTACATTTAATTTCTTCTTTTACCTGGAATTGTCAATTTATTTTTTTAAAAAAGAAAGTATATATTAAACAAAAGAAAAATTAGAAAGGAAATACAGATTAGGGAGGATAAAGTAGAATGTAATAAAAATGAGACTTTAGCATTTCCAAAAGGAAGGAAATACAGACACAAAAAAGTATTAAAAAGTTTAACGTGATGAAGAATATAATCTTCATTCAAAATTTCAATAGTTTGGTCCATAAATTTTCATCAATATCAACATTTTTGGAAAATCCTACTCTGTATATTTCTGTGGATTCAATGTCATCTTCCGATAAAATAACTCAATCAGCACAATATAAATTATAAGTAAGAAACTATCAGCTTGTCATATACTATAAAATTGAAAAGCAATATCAGATGGAAGAAGTGTAATGTACCATACGCCCCAGTATCTTCACTGCTTAACCATATTTCTCTGACTCCTTCATTGATGACAGCTCTTACACGCTTTACCTGCAAATACAATTTTAGCAGAACTTTTTTCAGACAGAACTGCATACAGTTTCTAACTGAAAAAAATGGAGGATATACGTTTAACAAAAACCATACATTAGTTTAAAGTCCTTACAAGGCTATCTACAGTGTAACTTCCCAAGTGACCACGAGCATGTTTTGTCTTGCAATAAGTGCAAGCACCTAAACAGCCAACATTGATTGGAAGTATTTCAATGAACTTGTTCTTTCTCACCTGTTCAAAAATCAAAATTAAAATAAATTTCTTTAATAGTTAGCAAAAGCGTACAAAAAATAATAATATAAGCTAAAGAACCTTTTTAAATCAAACTCAAATTAGAACACTCAAAAAGCTAGAACAGGAACCAATTCGCACTTTTGGGAGATCGAGTGCTGGCAGTGTCTTGCGATTTAACAGCCTTACTTCATGACCTTTCAGTGTCTCTTCCACAACTTCTACCACACGGTCAATCTGCTGGACTCCTACTATACTGACCCCTTCCAGCTCCTTTAAATCTCGACTACCTTGTGGTACACACCCAGCTACCACAAGAGGCTTTTTTGCATTTTTGCATTTTGTTATTAGAGTGTCCATAGCAGACTGACTAGGGGATTTAACTGTGCAACTGCAAAAATATTTATCAGGCTGTTAGTCCAGAATTCCAAATATTGACTCTATTATACATGGAGAAAGAAAAAATCATGATTGTATATGCAAAAATTTAGATTTGTGCCAAAGCACGTAAATGTGGACTGGAGCTGATACTATGTAGAGGAAGTTGAAAGTTAATGTCCTCAAGAAGATGTAATAACCAACCTGGGAAAGAGACACCAATTTACAGAATAAATGATGCAAAGAGTATACTAAGGCCCACATCCATGATCCAAGTAATATTGCACATAAGAGGGACACAAATTCTTTGATTACTGAACAATTTAAAGCATTTGAAAGCATTCACAGGAATGAGGAAACTTGTGCTTTTTTGCAACTAAGAAATAAACTTTCTTTGAACATTTTTGTTAGGACACCGCCTAACGGGATCAAGAACTCCAATATATTGCTATGAAAAGATACATGAATTACAAGATAAGCAAGTATTTAAAGGTACTTGCACCCTCCCATCTTGAGAACTATCTCAAGCCCTAATCCACTTAACCCTTGACTGCCTTCCTCTAATCTCACCCCCTCTATTTATAACCATATACTCTAACAACATTCCTAAGTATTTACCCTATATGCCCTTACTACTAACATACCCATATTGTCCATATACCCCTAACTAGGGTCGTCACATTACTCCGTCCTTAAAATACACCTTGTCCCCAAGGTGTGCCTAAAAACATAAAATTGGGTATGGATGAAAACTTAAAGAAAATACAGCACCTAACAACTTCAAACTACGAAAAATAAATTTTCCAACAAAAATGCAGCTGAACGGTGCTCTGAAGATCATGTGTGGCGGCAGCGGCCTCCGTGGACGGTGGAGGAAGGTGGCGGCGGTCGGAGACAGATGGAGGAGATGGTCGGTCGCTTGAGTTTTCCCGATGGAAATTGTCGGCTGTGTGTGAGAACATAATGGTGGCTAGGGTTAGTTTTAGGGTTTCTTTCCTCGTATGCGAGAGGAATGGGCTTAAAATAAATAAGGTTAACCCAGCCCAAACTCCATATTGTAAGACTTTTAAGATTTCAGTCTTTGAGAAACAATTGGCCTCATTCCAGCTATTTAAAAACAGCCCAATAAAAAACAGCTTATTGGTACCTTGCCGTAGACTGAATTCTTCTAACAACCTTCACGTAATATAATACTGATTTAGTGATGGGCCCCACTCCTTGATACTTCACATAGAAAACCCTAACCAACCTCACGTCAGTCGTATTCCCTACACGCCAACACTGATTCAACAAGGTCTTCCTCTCCGGCCAAAAACTCCTTCACCGTATCTTCTTTCGATGGTCAAGCCGATCTTCCAACCATCTGGACGACGGCGATTTCTCCCGATATTCCACGTGATTAGCCCAGGCGCTCTTTACGTCCAACAACTTCCCTTCACGCACGCAGCCATGGTGTTTCAGGACCTTCGGAGTTGTTCTTCGCTTCCGGTCATGGATTCCGACGGATATCGTCTCCGATCGTACCAGTCGCCGGCCATGGCATCCTCGACGCCTTCCCTGAAGCGTCTTCATCCGTCTGCCCCTTCGTTTTTCCGGCCAGTTAATCGCCAACGATTTCTTCCACCCTTGTTTCCTTGTGTGCACGCCACCTCGCCCCTTCGAACACATTCTTTCCTGTAGGTTCTCGTTCTCCTTCCTATTTTGCTTTATCTTTCCATCTTCTTTCTTTCTCGAGTGTTGCTTCCGCTTCTCTCTGATTTCTTTCTTTTGTTGTTGCTTCGTCTTCGCACACGAACGCCTTGTTGTTTTCCTTCTCTTATGCATCTGAAGATTTCTCTCTCTCATCGGTTTCTGCTTTTCTTTTCTCCTATTTTGCGTCATCTTCTTGATTTTGCAAACGCCTGATGATTTGTTCTTCTTTACCGAGTTATGTGCTTTTTCTTTCCTCGAATCGGCAAGTTTTTGTTATCGTTCTTCCCTTGCGCGTTTTGATTCGGCAATCTTCTGTTCTCTTTCTTTCCTTTGTTGCTCCTCATCTTCCCACTATTTTCTCATTTCTCCCATATTTTGTAGTAGTACACTGCCCTCCTGGAGCATTATCTTCATAAGTTTCCGTAACTCAAACCAAGATTCACTCTCACGATCCATTGATTGCCCGAAGCCCTCCTCCAGGATGAAGATGCTCTGATACCAATTGTTAGGACACCGCCTAACGGGATCAAGAACTCCAATAAGGTCTTGGATGTCATGTCAAATAAAGACTCTGGGGTTCCAGCAGGCCACTGCTACATCCATTTCATTAGACGACTTGAAGAAAGCAAGAAAACGATAGCGATCGGTTTGGGAGCGTCACGGGGGCACCCGATTCTCAAATGAAGGTTCTGTGATGTCGAATTAGGATTGAAACCGAGTTTTTACGATCCAGTGAGTGAAGGTTTAGGGAGAAAGATCTGTTTTGCCAGAAGATGGAGATATGGGCTGAAGCCCCAGGGTGGGTAGGAGCCGGTCGAGTCCGTGAACGAGAGGGTCTAAAAAGATTCCATTCGATTCTTCGGTCATCCAGAGGTGTATATTCCCATTCTGCCTGGATATTCTTTCCATAGATGGCCGATTCGTTTACTCTAACTAACTTCCTAAGTATTTACCCTATATGCCCTTACTACTAACATACCCATATTGCCCATATACCCCTAACTAGGGTCCTCACAATTTTCTATAAAATTAAGACAAAATAAGAAACGGTAGAATTTGAAGGAAGAGATCATACGTATTTATAAGCCACAAGTCTGCCTCTTCAGGATTGTCGCTTAACAAATAACCAAATGCTGAAAGCTGACCAGCCATGTATTCGCTGTCACTCTGTCAATGAGGAAAACAATGAAGAAGATTGTATCCAATCTTTATTTTAACAATAGAGACTTTACTAATAAAGTTAACATAAGCAACCTCACATATTAGAGTATCGTTAAGATTACGAATAGAACAAATTGGCCTATTAACACCAAACATTTACAAGAAATGGTATTTAGGATAAAAAAAAAATAGCCGCATAAGCAGATGTTGTAAAAAGCAATGTCC
Source organism: Herpetospermum pedunculosum (assembly GCA_028017165.1). Lineage (NCBI taxonomy): Eukaryota > Viridiplantae > Streptophyta > Magnoliopsida > Cucurbitales > Cucurbitaceae > Herpetospermum > Herpetospermum pedunculosum. The sequence goes on along the minus strand of CM051527.1, from coordinate 25,476,621 downwards.
AGTGTTTTGCATTGTTCACATCTAAGAAAATTTTCATACCTAAAAAAGAATGGTAAATTTTTCTCCAAAATAGATTTAGGATAGAAGAATTGAAAATGTCCAGGTTTAAACACCCAGAACAGACTTCAAAGGCGTCTCCCTCATATGATCTCAGGCTCACATCTTTATTCAATGCCCTTTTGCACAACTTTTCTGGACTGAGATGAGGACAGCTTTTCAGTTGGGAATTGATCTTCCCAAATGACCCCTTCTTCTCAATCTGCTCCTTATGGGTCAACCCTTCAAAGAGAAGAAAGAGAATCTCTAGAAAATCTTGGTTCGAGCTTTTTTGTGGTCAATATGGATTGAAAGAAATCATAGGACCTTCGAAGAGAAAGAGAAGGAAAAAACCTACCCGGTCTTTTTTATAGTGTTCTTTTCCTTGCTTTTACTTGGTGTAAACTGGATTCACTTTTCTCTGCTTATAGTTTTTCCTCTCTTTTGTCCAACTGGAGATGTTTTTTGTAACTCCTTTGGATTGGGACTCTCCTTCTCCAATCCAAAATTGAAAATACTAATCTCATAGGTTCATAAATTGACTTGGTTTAAGGATTCACCCTATGATCCATGTATTTCACTGAATATTTAAAATGAATCACCAATGATGCAAGAGAAGACCTCATCATTACGTTTTCCTCCGTGATGACTAATGCATTCTACGTAAAAGTGATAACATGAACACGAATCATCTATTAAATGTTTGTGCTTTTGAAAATAAAGGGATTATAGAGTTACAAGGAATCAAGAATTTATTGGGTTTGTCCAAAACAGGTGAAACTTATCTCGCATTTAGATTTTTTTGGCAGACCATGAAGAAAGAAGAGAAAGTTAATTCATGAAGAGTGTGCAATTTGAACACTGCTGTTTCTTTTATGCTTTGAAAGCTGTCAAATAGCTTTCTATGATGAACATCTAGACAGTGTGCGTGGAATGTCTTACTTGAGCAAAAAAAAAGTAACATAATTCTATGAAAGCTTTAATTTACATCAATTGGAAGCCTTAAGTAAAACCCATAAAAGATGAAACATTGATGGAATTCAGAATGAAAATAGCAAAATCCAGTTTCAGAACACAACAAAATGCATAATAACCAATCAACCAGTATTTGGATTAAGTGTTTCTCAGACAATAAACAAACTCTCAAGGGAAAATAATACAAATCAATTTAATACGTGGGGGTGAAGGAGAAGGACTGACCTGGTTGTGAGAACATCCAAATGTTTTAACATAAATTGTCTGCCAAATTAACATCGAATCAGAAAGTTATTAGTATCCACAAGAGAAATGTGAAAATCAAACAAAACAAAGATACACTCAACGCGATACCTGAGTGCCTGGAATGTTAGTATCCGCAAGTGGATTTTGGGTGGGAGAGAGCTCGTTGCTGGAATCATCAGCATCGGGAGTAGATTTGAGCTTATTCTTTTTCTTCGGCTTTACACCCACGGCGGTTATCGGTAGCCGGTAACCAGGGGGAGCTCCGCCGCCGCCACCGATGAGCAAGTCTTCTATGTCTTCCATGGCTTACAGCTTCCTCCGCTAGAGAGACGAGAAGGGCAGCCGCGGAGCTACGCTGCTGCTCCTTCTTCTTGTATGGATTGGGCTTAGTAGTTACTTCTAAAACTAAGCATTAGCCCAAGCCCAAGCCCATTTTTCATCTAGGGGTGAATTAAAAAGTGAATTGTTATAGATAGCTACTCTAAAATAATCGTAATAAAATATAGCTAACTTATTTTAGTATTTGTATCCAATAGTTAACTAGATTATAGGGAGGGAAATCGAAGACGTGTTATACCTAATATGCCCTTAGTAGACCACTCTATTTACAAGACTACCACCCAACCGATTTGTTATTTCAACTAACGAAATTTATTTATTTTAGGAATGAAAAAAACGTCACAACTCACATTCAACCCCCAACCATTAAGATATTTTCCCTATTATTTTAATCATCCCTTCTATATTTATGGCTTCAACTAAACCGATTTGATGTTGTATTTCGGTATATTTCTAGAACTCTTGATCTGATAGAAGCATGTATATGTGGGGACCATTAATTTACTTCTCAATTTGATTTGAAGTATGTATGAAGTTAGATTGAAGCTACTAACAACAATTACCGACAAGCGGGGTATCACGGGATGAACATACATGTTTAGATTAATATAACACCGTACATACATGTCGACAAACATTCTAAGAACATATTTGCGTTGTATAAACTAGTATGTACACAGATAGACATGCATGAGGGTGATGTATATAACAACAGATGCAGGGTATATCACCAAATCATACATAATTAATCCATATATGCCTAACGTCGACAATGAAAGTACACAACAAAGCAATACACTACCCTCGTAGTATATACTATGGTTTACTAGGACATGTATGCGATGGAGAAGGTATATGACAGCAGATTCAAGGTATATCATCCAAATTTGCAGGAATCAGAACCACATCCTTGTTCCTTTTGTTTGCCTTCCCTTTTCGTTTATTGCCCCACGATCCTAAGGGTGTCTCACACAGATTCTCCCTTCGCGGTTCTTATAGAACAACAAGTAAATTTGTGTAAATATAGATATAGGGGGAGAAATGTCAATATGAATGACTGTAAATAAAGATACATACATCCTTTGATTCACCATGTTTCCTTGCGCACAGTGGATATCCGATCAGTGGTAGGCAAACAATATATAGCTTGCGTCGACGAGAATGAGAATCTGAATCTGGTAGGGATACCGAGGATTGACATCGGGTTGCTTGAGGTAGTCCAGATCTGAGGCCGACCGTAATCAGAGTGGGAATCAGTAGCGTTTTCGAGGTTTGACGTCGACGAGAATCGAAGTAGGTAGCAGGGGGGTTGCAGACGGGAATGGCGAGAATAAGAGTGGGAAGCAGGGGGGTTGTGTTGCTAGAAGGACACCATTTTGTTTGTTTGAATCGTCAACACCATTTTCCCCTCATGAAATGAACATTACTGTTTTACGCAGATTGTCCATGTTCGGTATATAACTGGTACGTTTTATGGACTTCATTGTCGTGTTCATCGAGTCAGTGTATACTGGAAAATACAAGGAGTGGAAGGACTGATTTTTGTTCGTCGAGTCTGTCTATACTGGGAAATACAATGAGTGGAAGATTTGATTTTTGTTCGTCGAGTCTGTGTATACTGGGAAATACAAGGAGTGAAAGATCTTATTTTTGTTCGTCGAGTCTGTGTATACTGGGAAATACAAGGAGTGGAAGGCCGATTTTTGTTTCATTCAAATTTTTCAACGATTTATTAATGTTACGTTTTTTTCTCCCAACTAATTTATCTCTCATAAAATCAACCCTTTTTAGTTGATTTAATTTTTTCAACGGGTTAAATCTCATAGGGTTTAGGGTTTAGGGTTTAGGGTTTTAGTCCCAATGTAGTTTAAATAGTTTACTAATTATAGTTAAATATTTCATTAATTTAAAGCGATTAACTATTTTCAGTAACCATTATTTTCATTCTAGCTATTCTTCTGGTTGCCCCTTAAAAAAAATGGTTGAATATAGATGGACCAATAAGATATATGATTTAAGAAATTACATATAGATATTAATATTGATTAAAACAATGACCTAGGTTAAGTAGTATATACTGGAAATTACACCTCGGATAAGTAACAATGGTTAACCGATGACCTAAGATGTAGTATAAAATAAGAAATACACTTAAGAATTAGTATATATTAGGAAATATACTAACTCTAGGGAAATAGTATATTGAGAATTACACCTAGACAAATAATATATATTGGAAAATACAAGGAAAAGATTAATACTATTAGGTTAAAAAACAAGGAAGAATGGTAAATAACATTGATTGCACACCTAACTAATTTGATTTTGCGTCATCGACCTGATTTTTTTTTCAAGGTTGTCCCATAGAAGACCTTCAACTGTATTCGAGGTTGTCCCTTAAATGGGTGCGATTGTTTCCGGCTGTCCGGGTTCAGATTCAATCACCTTCACCAATTGTATTCAAATAGATCATGTCTCCGACGACTAGAAAATCGAGAGAAAAAGATGAAGAAGGATCAAATCAGTATTTGAAGAGAAAGAGAGAGTCGATATTTGTATTTGATTATATAATAAAATATATAATCACATATTTGTAGGGATTTGTTATTTGATCAAATAATATAATATGTAGGGAAGATCTGACAAATAAAGAACAATTTTGGTTGGGTGGCTGTTTCGTAATTCCTTGTATCTACAAGGGGCATAATCGATACTACCAATGTTCTCTCCCTCCCTGAAATGTAGGGAAGAAGATCTCACACAAGGAGAACAATTTTGATTGGGTGGTTGTTTCATAATTTCTTGATCTACTAGTGGCATAATCGACTCTATTAATCTTCTCTCCCGTCCCTAAAATGTAGTTAGCTAGCTACTACAAATAACAAAATTAGTTAGCTATTTTTCGTTTTGGTTTTTTAATTATAGTTATTCCTCTTAATTCTCCAATTTTTTATTACATGTTGAGTAGATCCAAAAATAGAAAATTAGATAAAAGTAGATTTGTTCTAACCCAAAACTTTTTCTCTTTTATTTAAAAAAATAATAATAAAACAAAAATAAAAAATCAATGTTAATGAATGATTTGAAATTATTTTCTTAAACCGCGTGATCTTCTTCCTGAAGGAATTTTTTTTTTGGAAAATAATCTCTATGGTTTTTTTTCTCTAGTTTCAAATGAAAGTCGTCATCGCGGCCATCGTGAGTTTTTTCTGGTTTCCTGTTTTTTTACTCTGGTCTCATAGAGCACCTACTTGTTCATCTTCGATACGATTTTTTTTGCAGACGGGTTAGGGTTGAACCATCGTTGGGTTTCGTTTTCGCCGCTGTCAGGTTTGAGTTATCGTCTCTGGTTCGTTTGCGCAACCGTCTTGTTTTGATCATCGTCGTTTGTCGCATGAATACCATATAAATACCGGGTATTTTAGGAAGAAATAAGTTCATATAATTGAGTTAGGGTTTGCGCCGCCGTCCACCAGAAATTTACATCATCGTTTGAGACTTGTATTTTTGCAATGCAATTGATTTTTTTACTTATATGTTGGGGGTTATTGTATATACCAGAGCTGATATAAACATGATATATATCAGGGTATTGTGGTTTCTATGATTGTTTGTGGTTTCTGATATAAACGGGGTATATATTTTGGTGTATATCTGTGTATTTTTTATGGTTTGTGGTTGAAATTTTGACTTATATGCTGAAGTTTTATTTATTTATTTATATACTAGGGTCGATATAAATAGGGTATTATTTATGGTTTGTGGTTTCTGATATAAATAGTGTACAAAATAGGGTATAACTTAGGGTATTTTTTTATGGTTTATAGTTTATGTGATTGTTTGTGGTTTCTGATATAAATGCAGTATATATCATGGTATTTTTATGGTTTGTGGTTTCTTATATAAACAATATATTTTATATACACACACTTTGATAGTGTTTTGAGAATATAGATCTTATTTTGTAGGTTTTAAATTGGAATTGAAATTGTGTTTGTTGAATATAACAGTAAATGATTTATATGACAGAGGAGTAGTGAAACTGTGTTTGTTGTATCCACTGTTATTGGAAATAAAAATTGAAATAAACATTGTTTTATTGATATAACAAGGTATATAGAATTTGCATGTTGAATATAACAGAGTATGATTTATATAACCAATATGTTATAAGAAGATGCATTCATGTTAATACAAATTTTTTTTTATAGGATTTTTTTTTTTTTTGTTAATTTTGCTTATGAGTGTTAATTTTCATATTTATGTGAGAGATGAATATGTTATAAGAAGATGCATTCAAAATATGTATTAAATATATTATTTTTATATTTAATAAATTGGATAGTATGCATTTTTGTAGATAATGGTAAGCAGGGGCGGATCCAAATTTTTTTTTATAGGGGCACAATATACGTAAAAATATAAATAAAAAAATCTATAAAAAAAAATGCGCATAGCTTCATAAATCATAAATGAACCAGTTTAATACATAATGCATTACAACTGTCCTCTGCGAGTTTTCATTTTCTGAAATCGATCCATGATAACTTTATTATCTAACTTATCAAATAAGTCTTTCTCAATATATGTTATGAGAGGACAATCATTCATCTATTGATCTCCCATTCGATTATGCAATCGAGTCTTCACAATATTCATGACAGAAAATGTTCTCTCTATCGTAGCTGTTGCAACAGGTAAAATCAACGCCAATGTGAGCAACTGGTAAACTAATGGATAAATCTTATCTCTATTCGTCATGACCATTTTTACTGCAAGATCACTAATGCTTTTTAGTTCAATAAACTCAATATTTGAACGCACATCAACAAAGTAATTTTGAAGTTGATCCTCAAGTACAGAGAGATCAATAGTTGAAAAGTCTCTTGGATAAAGTTGAGCAAGCCGACTGAGTTTTTGTCTATGAAAAGCAGCAAATGAATTACTTGGATTCAAACATGCCAAACAGAGAAGCAATTCAGTACTTGTTTCAGGAAAACGATTCTTCAACTCTTGAAGTTGCATATCAATGACGACATAAAACACTTCAACACGATAATGATGCAAATTTGTAATTGGTTGAGATTTTCGCCTTTGACGTCCTCGAATCAAAAACATATTATTCATCTTAAGAACTTGAATATCATGGCTATCACAAAAATTAGAAACTACATCCAACAATGAATCCCAACTAGACTTCCTTTGTAACGCTTGAGACAACTCATTTGTGATTCCCAAGATAATTTTCATAAAATGTAGATGAAAAACAAAGTCAAATGATTGGATCGAACTGATTAGAGTCTCGACTTCATATCTTTGTTCTAAATTTGATCCACCTTCTACAATAGTATCAAGTACATCAACTACCGATGAGAAGATTTTAATAAAACTTGTTAAAGTGTTGTAGTGTGATCCCCATCGTGTATCTCCTGGTCGTTTAATCATTGTCTCTTGATTTAATCCTCGACCACTTGATAGTTCACCATTATTTAAAGCTTCAAAAATTTCCATGACATGTTTCTCTCGTAGGATATCTCGACGTTTTGCTGATGCCCCAATAACATTCGGCACATTTGTAACAATAAAAAAAAGGCCAGCAATTTCTACATGATTTTTTGCAGTTGCCATAAGAGCTAATTGAAGTTGATGAGAAAAACAATGGATGTATAAAACACATTCATTTTCTTTCAAAATAAGTGTTTTGAGTCCATTGAATTCACCTTGCATATTACTAGCTCCATCATATCTTTGTCCTCGCAAACTAGCAATGCTTAACCCATGTTAAGAAAAAAATCCATCAATAGCTTCCTTAAGTGATATAGGCATTTGTATTAGCCACATGTATAATTCCTACATATCGTTCAATCACATGACCTTTATCTACATATCGCAATACAACTGACATTTGCTCCTTTGAAGATATATCCTTGGATTCATCAATCAAGATAGAAAATAATTTATCACTCATATCTCTTATAATTCCATTAACAATTTCTACTGCAAAAGAATTGACAATATCTTTTTAAATATCGGGTGCAATCAACTTCAAATTATCCGGAGCATTTTTCAAAGTCACAGCTTCAATATCCTTGTTGTGGTTGCTTAGCCAACATAAAAGCTCAAGAAAATTACCTTGATTTTTTGAATCCTTTGTCTCGTCATGCCCACGGAATGAAAGCCCTTGGCGTAGTAAAAATCGAATACAGTCAATTGATGCACCTAATCGAGTTCGATACTCAACTCGTGTTTGGTCTGACATTCGATTAAAAAATGTCTCAATATGTTGGTCTTGTTTCAAAAGAGCCTCACATTTACCCAAAGCTTGATTGTGCGCACTATTAGTATTACCAATATGATTTCCTAATTTCTCACATTTCTTCCAATTAGAAAATCTTCACTTACAAAACATGTACCCCTGATTGTTCGCCAACTTCTGGTTTAAACAAATAGCAACATAAACAAAATGCAACATCCTTTGCAATACTGTATTCTAACCAATTAGAATACTTATTAAACCAACATGCATTAAATCGTCTTGACTTTTGTCCAAATTTCTTGAATGAAAAATTATGATTTCGAGGCTGACAAGGACCTTTTTGTAAATATGCTCTCCGAACTTGATCTTGAATATTAAGATTGTAATCATAAATTTTAGTTCTTAAACCAAGATCTGCAGGTAGTTCTCCTAAATTGACTTGTGTATAAGACCTCTCCGAATTAATATTACTTTTCTTGCCCGAAGATGGTGCCTCTGACTCTGTTGTTGTTTTTCTTTTATAATATCTTTATATTTTGATTTCGAGTTAACACTACACAAACATTAATAATTAATTAAATAATAAAGATCTACTACATAGATTACAAATTATAAAACATAAATGTCTCAAAAGAATTCAAAACTTACTTGATATAGTGTATATCCTGGTGAGTGAAGAAATTTTTTTGTCTCTTGGTATTAATTCTGAAAGTAATTAAAAAAAACACAATATTAATAATGAGAATATAATATAAGAAATAACTTACAAATAAAAAATAAATGATACCTTCACGAATTAATGGAGCTGGAAAAATTAATAGCGTATTCTTGAGAGTTGAAAACTTTCTGAATTGGAGAAAAAAAAATTATAAAGACGGCTATGTTTTTTTTCTTTCTCTAAAAGATTATATAACCTAGGTTGATTTAGATAGATTTTAATCCATTTAACCTAGGGGCATGAATGAAATTTTTTATATTCTATGAAAATATTTGTTCAGTTATTTCCAAATCAATTGCTAAAAATAATATTACAAATCAATTACTAAAAATATATTCCAAGTTGAAATTTGTTTTAAAAAAAAAATTCCAAATCAGGAAAAAAAATTCAAATCAATTGTTAAAAAAAAAATCTAAATAAATTTTAAAAATAATTCCAAATCAGTTTTTTAAAAAATAATTCCAAATCAGTTTAAAAAAAAAAAAAATCAAATTCTCTCATGTTTCATGGAGGCAGAAAAATACATAAACTTTTCATCTTAATGGAATCAAACCCAAGACCACAAGTATTAAATGGTGCCTCATTACCACTAAACCAAATTCAATTTTAATATTTATATCCAACTTATTTATATATATATATATATTATATAATTTTAATTATCATTTATATTAAAAATACAAAGACGGAAAATTTGAGGGGGCACGTGCTCCTGGCCCCACGTGGATCCAGAGTCAGAGACTTTTAGAAAGTGTCAACTGTTGCTATAAGTTATTACTAATTAACAAACATTTGATGAAACATTGCATAACATATTAAAGAACCAACCAACACATTTTTCATCTATCAATTTCATACGTGTTGCTATAAAAGTGGACCAACAATAGCAAATACATCAAAAAAGTAATTATCGTCCATTCCTAGTTGTTTCATATAATTGTGTCCATCAAATTATTGAAGGATATTCTTAATTCCATCATTACCTCTGAAACATTGTAGTCAACATATAATTGTCTATCTCGTTCCAATTACCACCATAAAGGATGCGTAGAAATTACGTTGGAACCTAAAAAATGAGGAATATATAATATAATATATTAATATGTACAAAAAATATTAGAATATTTTTAAAAAAGAAAAAAAATGAAGATTTATATGCAACAAAAATATACACTTTTGAACAACCTTCTAATACTATATCATATATTTGTTGTATATATGAGGGTTTTTTAGATTTGGTGGGTGATTTTTGAAATAAATTAGGAAAAAATGGTTGTTTAAAAGAATTTAGAAAAATAAGGTGATTATTTTGTCGTTTGTGGGAATGCGCTTGTTGAGTTGGGGAGACTTTTTTGGAAACTCTATCGCCTTGAAGATTGTTAGGTTTTTTTTTTTTTTTTTTTCTCCCATTTATTTAATGGAAATCGAACTCCTGATCTTCATGGTCGCCCTAACTTCGATTCTACACATAATGATGAGTATTAGAACTGAAAATAGCCACAATTACATGAACCACTCTAAAGAGTAAAATTTTATTTCCAAGAACTAGATCAAAATACAGAGTGGTAATGCAATTAATGTAGCAAAACCACATTAAATTCAAGAGAAAATAAGCAATATCCCTAAATCAAAGATAATAATGTGATGGAAATCAAAAGAACTACTTGTTGGGTATTTTTCACGGTGGAAAGTCCAAAAGTAAAAGCCAATAGTGCATTTAGGTTTACCTTAATTATTTAAAGGTAAAGAAGCCAGCCAGATTTGTTGACAATCTGCAATCAACATCAACAATCTGCAATCAACATCGATAAGGGAGAACAAAATATGAACTTATTGTTTTTAATTTACAAAATATTTGACTAGTCAAAGTTCGCACTCTTAATAAGACAAACAAAAGTTGTCATTTTTTCGAAATTGTTTCAAAACAACCCAATTTTTCTAATTTATTTCAAAAAAATATCCTTCACCTAAAAAAAATATTATGAAAGCCATAGTTTTGTCCTAGTTTTTATTTTCTTCACTCTCTCTAATCTCCTCTGTAATAACAAACAACGTCGCTCACTCTACACTTTCCACTATATGTGGCTGACAGGTGTGTACAACTACGTTCCTTCTTTTCACGTTCAGCTCCTCCTCATTTCAAAAATGACGATTCTTCAAAATCGGCTACCCCAATCGACCATTATCCGTATATATATAATCTCAAAATACATCTCGTTTTTTCATCTTTAACACACCATGTTTTCCATTTTATTTTCTAATCACTCCTTCAACTCCGGAGCTCCAACAGTTCCATCTCCAACTCTCGCCTCTACATCTCCGACGAGATTATTAATTCTCACCGTTTTAATTTTCATAACTTGATCGAAGGGTCTATTAAAACTTTTCTTTTGGTCATCGTATTCATACTCGTGTATATAAATTGTTAACAGGAAATTGTAGATTACAAATTATTGATTTCAGATGTCGAAGTCAATGCAATATTTCAAAGTTGATGTCGATTTGAATGTGAAAGTTATAACATCAACATCGACAATCTGCAATCAACATCAATAATTTGCAATCAATATCGACAAGGGAGAATAAAATATGAACTTATTGTTTTTAATTTTTCTGAGTTGTACTTAAAAGACAAAATATTTGATTGGTCGGAGTGCGCATCTTCAACACACACTCCTAAAAAAACTTTTTTTTTTTCAAATTGTTTCAAAACAACCATATTTTTCTAATTTATTTGAAAAACTAACCCTCTCACCTAAAAAGTTCCTATGAAAGCCATAACTTTTATTTTTCCCACTTTCTCGCACGAGTGGTGGGACGGATTTTGAATATCCTCCCTAAATTCGAGTTGTCGAGACTCGCCAAAATACAATTTATAAGCCTATTATCAATAGCTTTGCAGCTAGTGGCAACAGGGTCGATCCAAGGAGAAGTTATGACCGAAATTAAATTAAAATTGAAATTAATTAATTGATTGGGTTTTTTTGTAACGGGGGGATTTTTTAGCATGCAAAGTAAGCAATTAAACGCTAACGGAAGAATAAAAAGAGAGAGAGACGTGTGCACGATTTGAGGATTTTTGGGATTGATTCGTTAGACATCTTCAGCTAATCATTTAACACAAATTCAAGGCAAGCAGTTTGTAGTACACACGGTCGGTTACCCGAGAAGCCCCAAGGTAACCGGCTCCATAGAAATTAATCAGACCACACAGTTCTAATTAAACATTATCTAAAATTGCATTAAGGTGATCAGCCCTAAATTTATTCTAGATAGTCACTAGCAAACCGCGACAGACATTCGATCACGTAATCTAATTGCTAACTGATTGCCCGCAAACGCTGTATGCAATCAACAACTATCATACATGACACGATACTCCGGTTTAGTTTTATCAATCTGTGTTACTTAGTCGAATAGTGAGAGGCACGACATCGCTACTCTTTAACATTCACAAAATACTAGAAAACACGAGTGTCAATCGGCGAAATCTAGCATATGCATAGGGTTAAGCAAGAAAGATAAATGCATACAAAACAGCCACCAATTTGTAAACTAAGCATGGATTATCAAAGCTAAAAGAGTCTAACAAAAATCCCTCAAATATATCCCAAACCGTTCACCCTTACCTTAGCCGTCCATGGAACGGGTTGTCAATACCGCTCCAAGGGAAGCCATGGAAGTCGTCTTTGAACTAATACAAATTAAATGCTCCAAAACATGCCACAAATGGCGGAGCTAAGAGAAAGAATGGGGAAAAACCGAGAGGAAGAAGAAGAGAAATCGCCTAAGGATGTAAAAACTTGCTGCAGAAATCGTCATTACAGCCTCTTTAATCGACGTAGCGTCGAGACGCTAGGGCAGCGTCGCGACGCTACGCCCTAAGTGATCCGCGCGCGCCTCGCGATGGCGTCGAGACGCTAGGCGAGCGTCTCGACGCTGGCCCGATAATTCCTTGCGCGCGCCTCCTCCGGAGCGTCTCGACGCCGCAGCAGGGTCTCGACGCTTCGGCAGCGTCGAGCTAGCGTCTCGACGCTATTGCTCGACGCTAGCTCTCGGGTTAGGGGCTGGAAAAATTGCCTCTCCTAGGCAATTTTGGTCCGTTTCTTCTTGGATCGACTTGCCCTTTCCCGATGCACTCCCGGGGCGTTAAAACTCCGCTTTTAGCTCCGAAATGGGTCCAATGGACGCACGAGCTCTTTGCCGCATTTCTCCTACAAACGAGATTAATTATACAATTAAATGCGGACTTTAGCCATAATTAGGAAGTGAATAATAGCTCCAAAATGGAGTTATCAACAAGCCAAATCGAACAAACTCAACCCTAGTCTCCTGTTTAATAACAACACAAGGTCGCTCCATCTACACTCTTTTCACGTTCAGCTCCTCTTCATTTCAAAAATGACGATTCTTCAAAATCGGCTACCCCAATCGGCCATTATCCGTATATATATAATCTCAAAATACATTTTGTTTTTCATCTTTAACACACCATGAAAACATCCCAAGTTTTCTGGTTTTTTCCTTTTTATTTTCTAATCACTCCTTCAACTCCGGCAGTTCCATCTCTAACTCTCGCCTCTACATCTCCGACTTCGGCCCAAATTTAAAAATTCTTTAACTATACCCACTTCACATTTAACTCATTAGTAGGTTTTTGTGACCAACAAGTTTATTAATTCTCACCGTTTTAATTTTCATAACTCGATCGAAGGGTCTATTAAAACTTTTCTTCTAGTCATCTGATGTGTGTTTTACTACCCGTATGTTATAATATATATATATAAACAGTTAACAGTAAATTCGATTACAAATTATTGATTTCAGATATCGAAGTCAATGCTAATGCATATTCCAATGTCAATGTCAATGTCAATTTAAAAGTTGATGTCGATTTTAATGTGAAAGTTATAATCATCAACATCGACAATCGACAATCTGCAATCTGCAATCAACATCGACAATCGACAATCTGCAATCTGCAATCAACATCGACAAGGGAGAACAAAATATGAACTTATTGTTTTTAATTTTTCTCAGCTGTACTTGAGACAAAATATTTGACTAGTCAGAGAGCGCGTTTTCAACGTGCACTCCTAATAAGACAAAAAAAAATTATCTTTTTCGAAATTGTTTCAAAATACAAATCGAACAAACTCAAATCTAGTCTCCTCTGTAATAACAACACAATGTCGCTCCCTCTATGTCGTTCCCTTCACACTCTCCACTATTTATGGCTAATAGGTAAGTACAATTACATTCCTTCACGCCCAACTCCTCTTCATTTAAAAAATGACGACTTCAAAATCGGCTACCCCAATCGGCCATCATCCGTCAAAATACATTTTGTTTTTTCATCTTTAACACACCATGAAAACATCACAAGTTTTCTAGTTTTTTCTCTTTTATTTTCTAATCACTCCTTCGACTCCGACTCTTGCACCTCCATCTCCAACTTTGGCCCTACATCTTCGACTTCGGCCCAAATTTAAATATTGTAACTATACCGACTTCACATTTAACTCATTAGTAGATTACAAATTATTGATTTCAAATATCAATGTCGATGTCAATTTACAGGTTGATATCGGTTTTAATGTGAAAGTTATAATCATCAATGTCGACAATCTACAATCAATATCAATAATCTGCAATCAACATCGACAAGGGAGAACAAAATATGAACTTGTTGTTTTTAATTTTTCTGAGTTGTACTCGAGACAAAATATTTGACTAGTCAGAGTGCTCGTTTTCAACGTGCACTCCTAATAAGACAAAAATAAATATTTTTTTCGAAATTGTTTCAAAACACAAATCGAACAAACTCAACTCTAGTCTCTCCTTGTAATAACAACACAATGCCGCTCCCTCTATGTCGTTCCCTTTACACTCTCCACTATTTATGGTTGACATGTACTTACAACTACATTCCTTCTTTTCACACCCAGCTCCTCTTCATTTAAAAAATGACGATTCTTCAAAATCAGCTACCCCAATCGGCCATCATCCGTATATATAATCTCAAAATACATTTTGTTTTTTCATCTTTAACACAACATGAAAACATCCCAAGTTTTCTAGTTTTTTTTCTTTTATTTTCTAATCACTTCTTCAACTCCATCAGCTCTGTCACCTCCATCTCCAACTTTGGCCCAAATTTAAATATTGTAACTATACCGACTTCACATTTAACTCATTAGTAGCTTTTTGTGACCAACGAAATTATTAATTCTCACCGTTTTAATTTTCATAACTCGATTGAAGTGTCTATCAAAACTTTTCTTCTAGTCATCATATTTGGTGTGTTTTACTACCCTTATGTTATACAACAAGATTTCAATTACTTTGATGCATCTGCATCAGCTAAATCATTAGGTTTTTTTTTTTTTTTTTTTTTTTTTTTTTTTTGAAGCAGCTAAATCATTAGGTTTGATCATTTCTTTCAATCCCAATTTCTTCTTTTTTATATCTTCATTTGTTACTTATTACTTTTTAAATTGATTTCAATCATCTAGCCGCTGCAAACTATTTGCTCCAACTTCCCACTCAATATATATATATGGGTGGGTTTATTATTTACTTTTGATTTCAGATTAAACTTATATACTCGATGATCTCTTATGAATCTCTAGCCCTGCAATCAACTCAAGATTTTATCATAATGAATATGAAGAGAACTACCGATGAAAATAAGGGACAATATATTTTGGTAAGTAACATGATTTTTTTAATTATCATGCATTTAAACAAGTATTTGATTCTACTAAACATTAATTGTAAACAGGTAAAGTTATTGCTTGCAGTCCCGGGATATGGTTACCATTTTCCAAATGTTAAAGTCGAAACCTTAGAAGATGTGATTAGATTATTGCTCACTATTAAATCAAAACCTAGATGGAAATTCTTGGTTAGTATATAGTAGTAATATACAGGTAAAGTTATTGCTTGCAGTCCCGGGATATGGTTACCATTTTCCAAATGTTAAAGTCGAAACCTTAGAAGATGTGATTAGATTATTGCTCACTATTAAATCAAAACCTAGATGGAAATTCTTGGTTAGTATATAGTAGTAATATTATGGATTTTTTTTTTTTTTTTTTTTTTTTTTTTTTTTTTTTTTTTTTTTTTTTTTTTTTTTTTTTTTTTTTTTTTGGGTATGGTTTTCTAATTATACACTTGTTTATAAATATTTATAGGGTGAAGATCTATTTTGGACACATCCTTTTAACGATGTTACGGAGCTTCCATCTTTGAATTTAATTGTTCAACCGCGACTACAACAACTCGTGCATCCAACAACCACCGTTGCTGCAATTTGAAGTCTTTTTTTGTGAACAAAAACAGGTTCATTGAAGCCAAAACAATACATCAATTTTTAAATAAATTCTTTGGTTTTTATATTTTTTGCCTTTTTTATTTCAATTCCATATTGCATGTCTATCCATCAGCTACTGAAAATCCTCACAGAATTCGGGTTTAATAGTTTATCTCAAAATATTATGTTTCTGTTTAAGAGTTTATTCGAATATCCCAAGATTTGCTTAGAGCCCGTTTGATAACGTTCTCGTTTTCTTGTTCATGTTTCTTGTTCTCTGTTTTTTTTAGAACTAAAAACAAGGAACATGTTTGATAACTACTCTTAATTCTTGTTTCTTGAAAAAAAAAAAAAAAAAAAAAACAGACATTTGATTTGATATATATATTTTTTTTTTGTGTAACCGACATTTGTTTAAGAATAGGGAATTGAGTATTGAGTCTTCTACAAACCAAAACAACATTCAATAACAATTTGGAGTGAGAATGACGGTACCTAGGACCTTTGTATGTAAAGGACTTATCTAAGCACATATATTACCAACAAACCAACCACACTTTCTTGGTTTAAACAGGAACTGGAAATTATAAATGGGAACGGAACAGAAGAAACAACTTTTTGGTGTTTCTCAAATTTTGCCCTTTTTTTAGAAACGTTTCTCAAAATTTAGAAACAAAAAACGGAAATAGTTATCAAACAAGTTTGTTTCTTAAAAAATGAGAAACAGAAAACAGGAAACGAGAACGTTATCAAACGGATGTTTGATCTATCCATCTCAAAAAATAAAAAAAATAAAAAAAAATAAAAAAAATAAATAATGCTAAAACAGTAAAAGATGAGTTTCCCTCCACAAAAGTTGAGTTTAGATTTCTAAAGTAAACCAAAAAATTTAAAGGGTTAATATTATACTCAAATTTTATGAAGTAAGAATATAGCTAAAGCATATAAACATCATTTTACAAAGACAGGAAACTAATCGATGAGTAATATTCACATGAAACAATGATTAAAACAATTAAAAGCTTGCCTCCTAAAACTTTTTGGTACCAACTTTTGATGCTCGACATTTCGTCTGATCTTCTACCCTGCTAAAGCATTTCAATTTCTGACTTTCTTCTAGATCATTTGTAAAAGTCCCTGTACAATTTCAGAGATTGGGGGCCGAAATTCGGGCTCTCTCTGCCAAAAGGTTGTCCGGAAATATAAGTAAAGAAAAGTAAATATTTATGTAACTTGATATGAAGCAAAAGTTGTCGAGAACTTTACCATTATACAAGAGGAAATAATATCAGCAATGCGCGATAATGACTTATAGGGATACGTGCCATTAAGAGATGGATCGACCATTCTTGATAACACATCGACATCATGGAGCCTTGGAACAGCCCATCGAACAAGAAATTGTTCTCCTCGAGGCAGTGATCTAGAGTTTCACAATTAGAGCAAGAACATATAAGTTGTGACTTCAGAAAACATAATTGATAAACTGATGAACTATGTGGCAAGTGCTAGATGCAAATTTCGCAGATGAAAGATATGAGCAAAGAGTGAATGGATAAATCCTTGATGTAGGTTTCGCTTACCGGTCACTTGACTTCCGACCAGTGAGAAGCTCTAGCATTACGACTCCGAAGCTAAAAATATCGCTTTGGTACGTGTAAGTTCCTGACTCGAATTCAGGAGCACTATAACCATGAGCTGGGAGGAATCGTGCAGATGACTAGAGTAATAAAATCCGTGTTAGCAACAATATATTTCTTTCTAAAACTTCCAATTTTGTAGCAGCAATTTAATTAAAATTTATTTTGTTTATTAAAATTAATTATGAATTAATTTTAAAATGACAAAATATTACAAGTGAGATTATCCAAGTTGAGTGGATTTATCCAAGTTGAGTGGGTTTATCCAAGTTGTGAAGTTGATTGTGAATCACCAACCACATGCATAAACTCATCAATTTTGGAACACTTGGTTGAAGACTATAATCCATCCAATTTGAGGTGTCATGCTAAGCAAAGAGTTTGTTGCATGTGAATTGCCTATAAATTGGATGAAGTTCAAATGATTTGATGTTGATGAATTTTCAAAGAGATTGAACATTTGGATGAGGGTTGATGAAGAGTTCATGTAGCTTGAGAAATTAGAAATCTAAGTGTTAGATATTTCTCACAAAACCCTCATCACTTTCACCTTCCAATCTTCTTCTTCCAAAGTTTTTCTCTTGTAAAGGAGTCCCACCACTCCGTTGCTCAGCCCGAGGATAGCGGGACTACTGGAGGTGGTCCTCGGAGTGTTCGAGAGAAGGTTCGAGGTGTTCGTGAAGAGATTCGAGCATCAGAATATAAGTTTTTAGAACTACAAGAGGTAAGTGTTATAATTTCTTTTATTTCAAAGTTTTGAGCATGTTTCTAGTTTAGTTAAATTGATGAAATTAGAGTGCCAATGATCTGACTCGCTTCCGCTGCGCTACATGCGCTCCATCACCGACTCCCATGAAACGAACCTCCGTATGGACGGTGCCTCTAAGAGCAACCAGCAGGCGGAACATGAGAATCTCACGGTTCAATCCAATGGAGGAGACCGCAGGATGTATTGACATACTTCCTTCTCCCACTTACTATAAATACTTTCTCCATTCACCTTGCTATTGATTTATGCAAACACCACCCGTCTGGAGATGCCCTGTTGACATCATGAGGCCGAGCATAAATCTCACGGTGTGAACTTCACAGAGAGCGTAGGAGGAGATTGATATATCATATATACCTTCTCAACACCACTACTAAGTATTTTAGAACGGTTTGGGTCTACTTTTACTTAGGAATTATCCGGCTAAGACAATAAAACCTAAGTCTAGGTAAAACATGATTTTACCTAAGATGTCTAGGTGATAAACATGTTAAAACCTTACACCTCTCACGTGCATGCTCATAAAGCCGAGTTAACTTAACTCAAGTACCAGATCGATCCCCAAGTAGGAGGTGTTCCGTAAACCGTCATCTTAAATACTTCCAACCTTAGTACAAGATCTCACTAGGTGAGTTCTCTTGTAACCTTAGCTTTACAAGATATCAACCTATTTTAACTATTAAAACGAATCGATACTAAATTCCTAATCGCATTGTCACGACAAAAAATGGATGAAGGAAATGACGAAAAATTGATGGAGGAAAACACGTTTATTTTAAAAAACATTTTTGAAATTAAAGGGAAATAAAAACAAATCAACATTATGATATACTAAATGTCATAAATACCCAACATGAGCATAGTTCAACCGGCAAAATGTATGAACTATGAGTAAGAGGTCTCAAGTTCGAATCCCCTGCCCACATGTTGTAAAAAAAAAACAAAATTGACAATAAATGCCTAGAATAATAAAAAATAAAACCCATAAAAATGGTGTCCTCGATAACTTCTAGTATGTGTATATTTCGTACTTATACCTATAACTATGGTAAGTATAACATGTGGAGTATGTCTATGTATATGCTCTAAATCATTAATCTATATGTGTTGTACAATTAACATTAGAAAATTGAAACACACTAATCAGATTATCGGTTGAATTTTTGTTAGAATATTTAAGTTGATTTTTAAATGTAATAGCATTTAACTTTAGTTAATTTCAATTTATCATTTTTTAATCCTCAACTCCCTTTGTTATTAGAGGTTATAAATATATGATGGATTATGGTAAAAAACCATTTTTTCACCCTATATTTCATAAATGTCACTAGGCTTGAAATATTACGGCTTTAACACGACTTGAATTTTTATTTTTTTAAATTCCTAAAATGCCCTCCAATTTTTTATTTTTTCAAACAATTTTATAATTTTTTTGTGTATTTTATATTCCATATTTAAATTGTCATTGAATGTATATTTACTTTTTTTATTAAATAAAATTTGAATTATTTATATTGCTTTGATATTCTTCATTAATATTTATTTTTGCTCTAATGGACTTTTTTCATATTTATCTTATTCACCATTTTTCAAAAATTTCAATCAAAATTTGAAATATTATGACAAATTTTATATTCCATGTTTTAATAAAATATTACGGTTTTAACATGACTTGAATTTTTCTTTTTTTAAATCCCTAAATTGTCCTCCAATTTTTGAATTTTTCAAACAATTTTGTAATTTTTTGTGTATTTTATATTTATTTAAATTGTCATTGAATATATATTTACTTTTTTATTAAATAAAATTTAAATTATTTATATTGTTTTTATATTCTTCATTAATATTTATTTTTGCTCTAATGACTTTTTCCATATTTATCTTATTCACCATTTTTCAAAAATTTCAATCAAAATTTGAAATATTATGACAAATTTTATATTCCATGTTTTAATATATACTAAATTTTTTCCTTATTTACATTTTGTTCTGAGTCAACATTTTTTCCCGCCGCCCAATTCCATATCTTGAAATATTTCAACTTTCCAACATATGTACTTCGTTTATATACTATAATCCCAACATATATACTTCGTTTATATACTATAATCCCAACATATATACTTCGTTTATATAATATAATCTAATATATATATACTTCGTTTATATACTATAATCCAACACACATATACTCGTTTATATACTATAATCCAACAAAATTATTATGACAAATTTTATATTCCATGTTTAGATTGTCATTTAATTTTAAAAAAAAATTAGGGGAGTCGATAAGTCCTATTTTATTAGAATATGAGAATATATATATGGTAGAGCACTTTTGAGTGTACTCCAAATTCAAGCTGTCGAGGCTTGCCAAAATGAAATTTATAAATACCGAAACTACTAAGCTTTGCAACTAGTGGTAACGGGTGTCGAACCACAAGTAACCTAAATCAATTTCTCTTAAGTAATTCTATTTGCCTTTTTAACTAAAATAGTAAAGAAAACGATAAAATAGGGGGGGGGGGGGGGGGGGGTTAAAGAAAACTAAACTAAGCAGGAAAGTAAACTAACGGAAAATTAAATGTAACACGTGTGCTTCTAATTCGAGGGATCGGAATTTTCTTTATGCGCTTAGATCATAGAGATTCTAATCATGCTTAACAATTGTATCTCATGCACGCAAAATGTTTGCTTGTGTCCGTAGCAAACATCCCAATGAATTAATTATAAGCGTAAATTCTAATTAAACATGCTCTTTAACTAATCTAAGTTAGCTACTCTTAAACCAATTAAAGGACAATAGCGGGTACTATCGCAACGAACCAATTGATTGAGAACTCGATCAATTAACTCAATTTTTCCTTTTCCTAAGTCTATCGTGAAAACATTAATTAATTCAAATCCCTCAACTGTCACTTAGGCTAGAATTAATTAGTCACGCTTAGACCCTTGTTACTTGGCGATTGAGGCAATTATACGTCCTAATCTTTAACGGTAAAACATGCATAAGGACTCGGGCGTCACTCCTAATCAGTTACACATGCTATTGGGATGCAAATGAAGGAAGAGCATGCAATGAATCAACAATTACAATCTAGAAATTCAAACAAACCCTCACTAAGAATCAAGATTACCCCTAAACCTCAAATTAGAGCACTTACCTTAGTTGCCCGTTGTGCAAATCAAGAGAAATAACCAATGTTGAAGCTTTATTGGTGAGAAAAGGGAAGAAAATGGAGTTTGGAGCTCCCACCCAAGCTTACAACAATGGTGGAAATCGAAAATGGGGAAGAGATTGACCTTAAAAATCGGAGAAATGGGCTATATAATCGTCGGAGCGTCGAGACGCTAGGGCAGCGTCTCGACGCTGCGCCCTAAATTTGCAGCGCGCGCGTTCAGAGCGTCGAGACGCTCGGACAGCGTTGAACGCTCTCGCTCGACGCTTGCTCTCGGGTTTTTCCTGAAAATTGGACGAAGCAGCGTCGAGACGCTAGGGCAGCGTTGAGCCAGGTTTGAGCTTGAATTTGGAGTACACTCAAAATCTCGACGCTGTTGCTCAACGCTAACTTTCAGGTTTGAGCTTAAACTTGTGCCAATTTTTGGCATTTTTGGGCAATTTCTTCATTCCTTGAGCTCACTCAATCCCGATGCGTCCATGAAGCTTTTAAACGTCTCTTTTAGCCCCAAAGCACGTCCTCGGACTCCTCGAGCTCTCTACCACGAGTTTACCTATAACAAGGCAATTTAATCAATATTAAGCATGATTTTTAGCTATAATTAGGGAGTAGATAATAGCTCTATTTTGGAGCTATCAAAATACCCCCAACCTAACTCTTGCTAGTCCTCGAGTAAGGCTACTCTGAATTATCTCTAAAGCCTAAAATTGCATGCATCGACTCTAACCTCAACACTTTTAAAAGCAAGGAATTTGCAACAAAATGAACAATCAATTGCATGCATTAATTGAGAACATTTCAAAAATTCAACTGTTACTCCCCTACGTTCGTGTGTGTATAGCCAAATTATTCTAGCTCTTATAGACCCGAAAAACCTTATGCAACCCTACATCTCGTTTTTCCCCTACTTCTAGCAATTAAGAACAGTCTATTGACTTTTCAACAATCAAGGGAGTAACAAATTAAAAGGCCTAAACATTTTTTTTTCTTGAGTACTTTGCATTTTTTTTTCTTTTTTTCTTTACCACTATTTTTTTACGTTTCTTTTGCTTCTCCAAGAGAGCCTAACATGTCAAGTTTGCCTTCATTTCAGCTTACCTGCAGTTTCACTGCACAATGTATCTGACTACGGGCATGATGGAGCGCATGTAGCGCAGCGGAAGCGAGTCAGATCATTGACACTCTAATTTTATCAATTTAGCTAAACTAGAAACATGCTCAAAACTAGGAAATAAAAGAAATTAAAACACATACCTCTTGTAGTTCTAAAATCTTCTAATCCCAATGCTCGAATCTCCTCACGAACCCTTCGAAGCTTCCCTCGAACTATTCAAGAACCACCTCCGGTAGTCCCGCTATCCTCGGGCCGAGCAACGGAGTGGTAGGACTCCTTTACAAAAGAGAAACTTGGAAGATGAAGATGGGAAGGTGAAAAAGATGAGATTTTTGTGAGAAATATCTAACACTTAGCTTTCTAATTTCTCAAGTAACATGAACTCTTCATGCTCAACCAAATAATCAAACTCTTTGAAAATTCATCAACCTCAAAACATTTGAACTTCATCCAATTTATAGGCCATTCACATGCAACAAACTCTTTGCTTAACATGACACCTAAAAAATGGATGAATTTGTCTTCACACAAGTGTTCAACAATTGATGAGTTTATGCATGTGGTTGGTGATTCACAATCCACTTCACAACTTGGATAAACCCACTCAACTTGGACAAATCCACTTGACTTGGATAAATCCACTCAACTTGGATAATCCCACTTGTAATATTTTGTCATTTTAAAATTAATTCATAATTAATTTTAATAAACAAAATATTACAAGTGGGATTAATTAAACTTTTTAATTAATTAATATTATTATTTAATTCAATATCAAATATTAATTAAATAATAAGACTAATCTCGGTTTCTTAAACTGAATCATCACACATGAATCCCTATTCATGTTTTAGACCGATCCCATATTTAAATCATATTTAAATATGTCAATCATTCTTCAGAAAACGAATTTGAATAAATTCAAATAATTTTTCTCTCATATTGTTACACGGCTTAATCCGAGCTAGCCAGGAGAACCTAAAGGACCTACAGATCATGAGCTCCAACGATACAAGATTAATCGGCCAAACTCTTTAGCCAAGCAAACCAACATTCGTTAACCCCCGAAGACTTGTTGCGTGATTTATTGTGTACCGCAAGTGTACGGGTCAAATTTTAATATAGTGATTTAAGTAAAGAGTATCGTTCACAAGATTGGGTTTCTAGATCAATTGAGTACCATAGGTACTAACCACAAATTTTATTTAGATTAAAAAGACTTTGAGTTTGAATTAAAATTAAATGACTGAAAAGTAATAGGAAACCTTTTGGAGAGAAAAAACCTAGGGAATTGATTTCATCGAATAGATTCATGCTTAATTAATCTATTAAACCAAAAATAGTCATGCATACAATTATAAGCCAAGAAGTACAAAACTCATAAAAGACTCGCTAGAGCTCTATTAATTATCTTCCCTTAATATAAAACCAACATGTCTCTAGTTTTAATAGAAAAGAAAGGCATTAAGCAACTTCTATTATCGGCATCTAAGAAAATTCTTCATTTTCATGCAAGAAATTACAAGTAGTCAAGTGTTTGAGTTCTACTCTAAAATCTACTCTTTCAAGCTAGAATTAAAGCAATCAACAATTTATACTTTGGCCAAAAGATAAAAGCATTAAGCAAACAAACACAAGAACAATTGTTGCAATATGAATAACTTTAGATTAATCAAACATGAAAACTAAAACGATTACATCAATCCCCTAAGTAAAAGTCTAGCTACTCATAATCACTAAAATCATGCTTAGACAATGTTTAGAATCCATAAACTAAACAATAAAATCAAAGGTAAAAGGAGAAAAGCTCTTTTCGCGTGTCAAGCCTCGTTCCCGATGTGATCTGCACGTTCCCGAGCCTCCAAATCTCTTCTTCAACTCTCTAGAGTGTCCCTTTAGCCTTCCCTATCAGTGTATTTCGAAATTAGGGTTCAAATCTCCCAAAAATTGGCCTCCCCGTCGAATGGAGAAAAATATGCATTTATAAGAAAAATCGGCATAGCGTCTCGACGCTGCCCTTAAAAACGCGTGAAAACTGATTTGGAAAGCCAGCGTCGAGCATAGCGTCTCGACGCTATGCTCGACGCTACAAGTATATGTATTACAAATGCGGAATATATAACAAAATCAATTGAATGGCGTGGTGGTCTGGGCGTTCCATATGTGAGTAGTGCGTGCGCGCGCCCTGGATCGATGTTGAACAAGTGCACCTAATTAATTTATTTTATCTTGTGATGAAGGACAGCGTCGAGACGCTGTCCCCTCGGGAATTCTGGCTTGAAAACTTCATTTTGGAGCGTCTCGACGCTATCAGCTTGGTTTTTTATTTTTCTTGTTTGCTCAAAATCTACAATTTAGATAAATAATATCAGCTATCAAACACCCTCCAAACTTAAGCTTTTGTTAGTCCTCGAGCAAAATAAAACAAACCATTAAATGAATCAATGAATGCATGCTCGTGACTCGAACCTCAGTGTTCTTAAGACAAATAAACCACAAAAGAAGGCATATTAAACCACGACCTATCAACAATACATTTTAAAAAACAAAATATTTTATCTTTTGCATATGTGCTCACTTTTCTTCCCTTAATATCTATGAATACCGATAAAACTAAACACACATCAATAACTTGAGTCATAGTGACAATCAAGAGATTAAGCAATCATAGACTTCAAGTTTATAACAAAAAACTCAAGCATCTCATAAAATTACTGAATTGGAATGCACAAGACTTGATACCCTCACAAAAATTCACTCAACACGCTCAACTGTTTAGGGTATATGTAAGATAAACGCTCAAACCAAAACATAAGAGATATTTACCATAAGCTTGCTAATATAGCACATCTTCATCATCGATGAATTAGATTGAATGTAAAGCTTCAAGGGTCTTGTTTTGGTTGTAATTGGGCTTAAGTAAGGGTGGATGGATGAACATTTTAAGCTACTAGGTTGGAAGGATTATAAGACTTACCACATGAAGCTTTCTTTCTTTTCATCTTTTCTTCTTTTCTTTTTCTCTTTTTTTTTTTTTTTTTTTTTTTTTTTTTTTTTTTTTTTCTCTTTTCCTTTGTCTCTAAAAGAAGCTAATGGAATGAAAGTTTCATTTTGAATATTATATTAACACTATTCAACTTTCTCCTTTGGATGGATTGACACATCCTGTGGTAAACACTTATAAACCTTCCATTAAGGGTTCAAAGAAAGGAAAACAACAAGAGAATGAGTATAATGCTTGTAATGTGGTAATTTTCCAATAAAAATGTCTAAGGCTAAAAAATTGGCTTTCTAGGGATTATGTCAAGGTAGGTCATTTCAGAAAGCTAAAATTGGTTTTACCTAAATGCCCTTGTGAAATTAAAACATTCAAGTCAAATTCAGAGATTCCAGACATGCATAACAAAGCAAGTTCTAGAAATATCAATCATGTATGACAATCACTCAATTTTAAAAGAATAGAACTCCGTGTTAAGGAGGTGTTTATTGGCTAAAAAACTCACAGAAAAGCATGGTATTTTGGTATCAAATTCTATGCATTCTTCATTTAGCAACAAAAAAAATGAGACACCATCATATAACTTTTCAAAGAAAAATCTAATCATGCTTATCTTCTTTATGCATTAAAACTCAAACTAAAGATGCATCCTTAGCTTACAAAGTACTCAAACATATCAAAAGGGACTCAAAAAATAAAAATTTCTCTGTTAACCGACATGGTCTCATAGTCCAACAAAAATAGAATATCAAACTTTAGAACACTTCCTAGATTGTCCTAATCACGAGCGATGCAACAAAGATTCAACCATGAAGATCATGCTAAAAAAAAAAAGGACAAGAACAAATAGATAGAGGATTTCTAAACTTCTTTGAAATGCAAGTGAATCCACTATCTTCTGAGATGTGGAGAAAAAATTGTTGATCAGGCTTCTAAAGGAAAAGTAAAGGAATATAAGGACAATACCACACCGCAAAAGAATTAAACAAAAGAAAACAAATAAAACAAACTAAAATCTCAAAAATAAACTTGGGTTGCTGTTACGTCTCCAAAAGTGACTATTTTAGGACTTATTTGCTATAGAAAGATGTACACTCTTAGGTGTTTTTGGTAGGATTTAGCTTAAACTCGTGCTTATATATGAGAATTAGTAGAATGAAGCTAAATTAGGACTTATATGTAAAAGGAAAGGAAAAAACCAAAAAACAAAGTTAATAGAGTGAAAATTGCACATTGCTGAAGCATTGCGAAAACATTGCTTAAACCGCAATGTTTTAAGTGAAACCCGTAAGTTGTCTAACCAATTTCTGTTTTGTTCCGATCTTTCAGGGGCCCATTCTTTCTCCTGCTGCCACATAGAAGAACGACGTTCAGAATGGATGGTTCTCCTTGACCCAATCGTACCTGCAGAACACTATAAAAGAAGGTCAAGATGGAAGGTTGAAACACACTCGAAAGGCGTAGAACTCCCATCTCAGCGCAGTCTTTTCTTCTTGTTTTTCTCATCCGGTCGTTGGCTTGAAGGTCTCAGCTGTTGGAGTCGATAATCTGAGAGGAAGAAGAGAAGATTTGTCTTCTCTTCTGATTGGATTCATCCAAACAAAGCTCTCCTTCTCCCCTTCAACCGAGGCGTTTGCGACGAGGGGTTTACGCACGGATTTACCTGCTTTCCATCGCTTTCTGTTTCCATTTCCATTGGTATTCGTTGTTATTTCACTTTCGTTTGCTACTCTATTCCATTTCGTTGCTTTCTGTTTAGCTTTAGTTATTCAAAGTTGTCATTTGTTTAGTTCAAACGTTGGTTAATCGAAGCACTATTTCATCACTTCGCAAGCTCTTCAACTCTTCTGTTTACTGTCTTTGTCTTCTGTTTTGTCTTTAATAGTCTGTTAAGCATGTCGTCTTCATCTATTCTTCTCATTCCACCTTCATCCATGAGTAACTAAATCACATAAGGGCATGCTAATGACAAGTCTATAGGTAAAAACACGTGAATCAAGCATGTAGGATAGCTCTCAAATGCATTGAATGTATGTAAGCTTCATCCCACGGGCAATTTCGATTGGCCATCCATTTTGTCCAAAGAACTCCTAACCTCTGGAAGGAGTAAGAGTTCAGAGTCATACATTCATGCTAGCCTCTCAAGGTAGCCAGAAAACGACCTAGGAATAGGCGTTTTCCTAGTACAAATCACAACTTGCTGTTATAAAAAGATGCTTAAGACCTTACTTGGACATGAGTAAACTAAAGAATCTAATGCATGAAATCGGAAGATACATGAGAATGAGTTAGTTTGATGCATGATGAGTTGATCTACTGCTTGAGAATCGTGTGAAAAAGCCTATAGAGGAGTCGTTAGTAGCCCTTGTTCCCTCACTTTACACTTAATTCGCTGTTAATAACATTGCTAAATAATTGCTGTTTCCGCAATTCCCTTAGTTCAGATTTTGCCTTAGCCATTTCTCTCTTCATTTGTCATTCTCTTCTCTTTGCATTCGAGTTTATTATCTACTTGCACTTGTTTATGCTTTCATCATTTACACATTCCTTAGTAATTAGGCACTTTAAAACCAAATCTACCCCATTTAATCCACCCATTCTCACTTAACAAATCACTTCGCTAGTAACTAAGAATAAATCTCTGTGGGAAATCGAATGAAAAAAATACTTATTACTTGCTACAAGATCATGTATGCTTGCATGTTCTGAGTGCTCTATCATTGCATCTTTATTTTAAACATTGAGCACGCAACAAGTTTTTGGCGCCGCTGCCGGGGATTTTGTTTAGTAAAAACGAAGTTTGTTAAGTTAGAAACACAAAGCTTAATATCTATTGGAGCTGGTCTATTCTCATTTCTTTTTGCAGGTACCAGTGGGTTAGTTTATGAATGAGCATTCAAGTAGCGATCTAGAGTTCAATCCTGAGCCTGAGAGATTACTTAGGGCCAGAAACAAAGCTAAGAAACGTCTCTTCAAACAACCCCTTATACCTCAAAACATTGCTGACTCTGCGGAGTCTTCGCAATTCTATCAAGTAGAAATGGATAGACCAAACCCAAATCCAGCACCTACCATTCGCAACCCCATCGAAATAGCGAATGACAAGGATAATGCCATTCTCTCCTACTTAGTTCCCATGCCTGGGGAGCTAAACCCAAGTATAATACGCCCTGAAATTACTGCCAACTCATTCGAGTTAAAGCCAGTAATGTTCCAAATGTTGTCCACTGTAGGACAATTCTTTGGAGTGGAAAATGAGGACCCCCACAACCATCTAAGAAACTTCCTAGGAGTTAGTGATACCTTCCTTATCCCTGGAGTTTCCCAAGAAGCTTTGAGGCTTTACCTCTTCCCTTATTCATTAAGGGATAAAGCCAAAACGTGGTTAAATTCATTACCCTCCGGATCAGTTGTCAATTGGACAGATCTGGCTGGGAAATTCCTAGTCAAATACTTTCCACCTGATAGGAATTCAAATTTTCGTGATGACATAATCAAATTCAAACAAGCCGAAAACGAATCTCTTCACGAAGCTTGGACAAGGTTCAAGGACCTTTTGCTTAAATGTCCACACCATGGCATCCCATGGTGTATCCAAATAGAAGTCTTTTTTAAAGGATGTAACCCCAGCACAAGGCAAGTGCTGAATTCGTCAGCTGGTGGTTCCATGCTTTCTAAAAGCTATAATGAAGCCTATGAGATCCTGGAGAAGATCTCAACCTCTCACTGTAGGTGGTCAGATGATCCAGTAGAGCCTAGGAGAGCTCAAGACAAGGATGCTCTTAGTGCAATGAGCAGCCAAATAAATGTCCTGACCAACCTAGTCAAACAAATGGCTCAAACCAATCTCCAAACTAGTGTCAACACCGCAGCAGCCATCTCAATGGGCGCACAAACAAGTCAAGGTGAGACACTGATCTGTGGATTCTGTGGGGAAGGGCACCTGTATGAATACTGCCCTGGGAATCCAGCCTCAGTTTGCTATGTTGGAAGCCAACAGCAGCCTAGGAACAACCCCTACTCTAACACTTACAATCCTGGTTGGAGGAACCACCCAAATCTTTCTTGGGGTGGGCAACAAAACACTAACCAACCTCCCAACCAGCCAAGACCGAGTGGAACACCTGGTTTCACTCCCCAAAATAACCAATCCATGTATCAAAAACCATATAACCAACCAATAGAGTCATTAGTAGAAAATTTACTTAAGGAGTACATTGCAAAGAATGATGCTACCCTACAAAGTCAGCAAGCTACCCTTAGGAGCCTAGAGAACCAAATAGGACAATTAGCCAATGAACTAAAAAGTAGGCCCCCAGGTAGACTGCCTGCTGACACTGAGGTACCTAGAAGGGATGGAAAAGAGCAGGTTCAAGCAATTGAACTTCGCAGTGGAAGACCATTGGTGAGCAACACTAGAGAAACACCAAAGCGAGTAGAGAATGAAGAGTCTAGTGCTCCACTGGATTCTCTGCCAAACCAAGGTCAACCACCAACAAACACATCAAGGGTGAGGTTGGAACCTATCATAGAGGAACCAGAAGAAATTCCAAGGCCTCCACCTGTCCTGAGGCGACCTGAAGTGCCTACATATGTGTCACCACCTCCATTCCCTCGAAGGCTGAAGAAAAAACAAGAACAGGAAGTACACTTTAATAAATTTTTAGAAATCTTAAAGCAAGTGCATGTTAATATTCCATTTGTAGAGGTTTTGCAATCTATGCCCTCTTATGTTAAGTTTCTGAAGGATATAATTACTAACAAGAAAATTATTGGTGAATTTGAAACAGTGAATCTCACTGAGGAGTGCAGTGCTATACTCCAGAACAAGCTACCAAAGAAGGAGAAGGATCCTGGTTCCTTCACCTTACCAGTCGAGTTGGGAGGCAAGCACGTGGGCAGAGCTCTTTGTGACCTGGGAGCCAGCATAAATCTCATGCCCCTATCACTATTCCGTCAGCTTGGAATAGGAGAAACACGTCCTACCACTGTCACCTTGCAGTTGGCAGACAGATCCATAGCCTACCCTGAGGGTAAGATAGAGGATATTCTTGTCAAGGTTGACAAGTTCATTTTTCTTGCAGACTTCATCATTCTGGATTATGAAGCAGACAAGAAGGTCCCCATCCTATTAGGCAGACCATTTCTAGCCACAGGTAGGGCCCTGATCGATGTCCAGAAAGGTGAGCTCACCATGAGGGTTCATGATGAGGAGGTTAAGTTTAGTGTCTTTAAAGCCCTAAGGTATCCTTCTGACTCTGAATCTTGTGCAAGTATGGACATAGTAGATTCACTAATGGAAGAACAACTTGAGCATGAACTATTGATTAAGCATGCTAATGATTATGTACAATTAGATGTAACTGACTTAAATATTGCTGAAATAATGGATATACCTGTGGATAAACCTCAGCATGTTTGTATGACTAGTGACTTGACTGAAAGATCCATGAATCCATTGAAACCATCCATTGAGCATCCACCTATCTTAGAATTGAAACCACTGCCTGATCATCTCAAGTATGCATATCTAGGAGAGCATGATACTTAACCTGTTATCATTTCGTCCAAGCTAAGTGAAAAGCATGAAATTGAGTTAATATTACTGCTTAAGCAACATTAAAAGGCTATTGCATGGACAATTGCTGACATTAGAGGTATTAGTCCTTCCTACTGCATGCATAAGATACTATTGGAAGAAGAGCATACACCCCGAGTAGATCACCAACGTAGGTTGAACCCCTCCATGAAGGAGGTAGTTAAAAAAAAGATAATCAAATGGTTAGATGCAGGTGTAATCTTCCTTATAGCCAACAGTCAGTGGGTGAGTCCAATTCAATGTGTACCTAAGAAGGGGGGGATGACTGTAGTAGTGAATGAGAGTAATGAACTAATTCCAACTAGAACTATTACAGGCTAGAGAGTCTGTATGGACTATAGAAAATTGAATAAAGAAACAAAAAAAGATCACTTTCCCTTACCATTTATAGACCAGATGTTAGATAGGATAACTGGTAGAGCTTATTACTGCTCCTTAGATGGTTATTCTGGATATAACCAAATCACCATAGACCCTGTGGACCAGGAGAAAACAACCTTCACATGTCCCTTTGGAACATTTGCTTTTCGCAGAATGCCTTTTGGCTTATGGAATGCACCAGCAACATTCCAAAGGTGCATGTTGGCCATTTTCTCTGACTTAGATGAATCCATGATAGAAATATTTATGGATGACTTCTCAGTCTTTGGTGATTCTTTTACAAATTGTTTAGAGAACTTAGGACAAGTCCTAGCTAGGTGTGAGGAGACCAACCTAGTCCTTAATTGGGAGAAATGCCACTTTATGGTGGAAGAAGGGATAGTCCTAGGTCATAGAGTGTCTAGAGCAGGAGTAGAGGTCGATAGGGCCAAGATTGAGATAATAGAGAAGCTAGTGGAACCTCAGAATGTAAAGGCTATTAGAAGTTTCCTAGGACACGCAGGTTTCTATAGAAGGTTCATTAAGAACTTCTCCAAGATCTCCAAGCCTTTGTGTGAGCTTCTAGAGCTTAATAAGCCATTCATCTTCTCAAGAGAATGTTTCTTAGCCTGGACAACCCTTAAGGAAGCCTTAGTCAAAGCACCTATTATAGTAGGACCAAATTGGGACCTACCATTTGAGATGTTGTGTGATGCGAGTGACTATGCAGTAGGGGTTATGCTAGGACAGAAAATTGACAAACTAACACATCCTGTATACTATGCTAGTAAGACACTAAATGAGGCACAATGTAATTACACGACCACAGAGAAGGAAATGCTAGCTGTAGTGTTTGCCTGTGAGAAGTTTAGGAATTACATTGTAGGCACTAGGACAATCGTGTACACTGATCACTCTGCACTAAAATACCTTATGAGGAAGGCTGATGCTAAGCCTAGGTTGATTAGATGGGTATTGTTGCTGCAAGAGTTTGATCTAGACATTAGAGATAAGAAAGGATGCGAAAATGTAGTTGCGGATCATCTATCTAGATTGCGGCATAATTGCGATAAAATTGCGGAAACCGCAATTTCTGATGCCTTTATCGATGAACATGTCTTTGTATTAGCTCATCGTGATAACGATGAGGAACCTTGGTTTGCTGATATTGCTAACTTCCTTGCCTCGCAGGTACTACCAACTTTCAAGGGAAGACAAGAAAAGAAGAGGTTCCTACATGAAACTAGGAAGTTCATCTGGGACGATCCTACACTCTACAAGACATGTGCAGATGGTTTGCTGAGGAAGTGTGTGTCAGCTGCTGAAGCGAAGTCTGTGCTGCAGCACTGCCATACATCTCCCTATGGTGGACATTTTGGTGGCCAAAGAACAGCTGCAAAGGTGTTCCAGAGTGGCTACTATTGGCCCACGATCTTCAAAGATGCCCACGACCATGCACACAGCTGCGATGAATGCCAAAGAACAGGTAACCTCAGTCGAAAGGATGAGATGCCTCTCACTTACATCTTAGAGTTGGAGCTCTTTGATGTGTGGGGCATTGATTTCATGGGACCATTTCCCCCATCTGCAGGTAACCTTTACATACTTGTAGCTGTAGACTATGTATCTAAATGGGTAGAAGCCATAGCATGTCCAACAAATGATGCCAAAACAGTTATTAAGTTCCTTAATAGACATATCTTTACTAGGTTTGGTACACCCCGTGCTATAATTAGTGATGAAGGGACACACTTTATTAATAAAGCTATGGAAAAAGTGTTGGCTAAATACAATGTCAGACATAGAGTAGCCACCCCTTATCACCCACATTCGAATGGACAAGCTGAAATATCAAATAGGGAGATTAAAAACATACTCGAAAAAGTGGTCAAACCCAATAGAAAAGATTGGTCGTTTAAATTAGAGGATGCACTTTGGGCATATAGGACTGCATATAAGACACCCCTAGGTATGTCTCCTTATAGACTTGTGTATGGCAAAGCATGTCACTTGCCATTCGAATTAGAAATCAAAGCATTTTGGGCCTTAAAAGAATTGAATTATTGCGTGACCGATGCGGGAACATTGCGGTCTCTGCAATTACATGAGCTCGATGAGCTGAGACATATGTCCTATGAAAATGCCAAAATGTATAAGGAAAAGACTAAGATTTGGCATGACAGTAGACTTAGGATTAAGGACTTTAAGAAAGGCCAGCATGTCTTGTTATTTAACTCAAGGTTGAGATTATTTCCAGGCAAACTTAAGTCCAGATGGTCAGGTCCTTTTGTTATAACTAACGTGTTTGTTCATGGTGCAATTGAGATTAGGAATCTGCAGCACGGGCAACCGTTTATGGTCAATGGTGCACGATTGAAGCATTACTACGAGGAAGGAGATGTGAAGACTCTCTCGACCTTCCTCTTAACTGAAGCTTGAAAATAAAACCGAGAGGGGACGAGTGATTACTGTGCTCGTCCATGCGAGGCTATGCCTTAGTTTTTTTTTTGTTGTTTTGTATTTCTTCGATTTTTATTTTGTGTGTTTAAGCGTGATTTTTATTACGAATTTGATGTTAATTTTGTACGTTTTAATAGGGGATCGAAAGAGGAAATCAAGGAGATGAATCAAGGGTAAAGAATCGAGGAAGAAATCGGGCCGAATCAAAGATTTAGATGTGAGAATCTTGGGATTTAAATCAAGAAAATCTCCAACGGCCATTTAATTGCGGTGGATTTGCTGAAACCGCAACAGAAAGAGCCGTTGGGATCCACTTGATTACAAATAGCCGTTAAGTCAGCTGTGCCCCATACGCTTCCGTCATTCGTTGGACTTCAAGAAATCACTCTTCTTCTTCCTCTGCATCTCCTACCTTCAGATCTCTCCGATTCAACAATGGTGCTTACACGAGCTGAGCGATCTGCCTCCAAGAAGAAGTCACCTGACGCAGAGGAAGCTGCGAGAGAGGCACTACTTGCCTTGGCAGATGCCGAAGCTGCGCAACCCGAACGACTTTCTAAGCTTCCAGTACGCAAGAAGAAGTGGAAGGTGGTGACCGAAATCCCTGCTGGTCCATCTGAACCAGTGGGTACACCCAAGAAAAGGAAGTGGAAGATGGCAATCGGGGACGCTCCGATCAAGGACAAGACTCCCACTGAGGAGAGTCAAGGGAGTGGCCGTCCATCCTACGAGACGGCCAGACAAAGCCCCGAGCCATCTCCACCTTCACAAAGCCCTGAGCCGTCTCCACCTTCACAAAGCCCTGAGGCATCTCCTTCTTCGCAAACGCCAGAGCCTGAAATTCTGATTGAAGAACACCAAGAATCAGTGCCGAGCGAAGAGGCGGCTGAGGAAGATGAAGTCTTCTCCCCTTTGAGGGAAGTCAGCCCTGATAGCCCAGCAGAGGGGGGGAGAGACTCGATGGATGAGACGTTGGGGGACTGCCTCCAGCAGATCACCACCAGGGCAAGGCTGAGGAAGAAAGCGCCCAAGGTTGTGAAGGCCAAACGGCCGAAAGCTTCAAAACGATCCAAGAAGAAGCTCAGTAGTGAGCCATCTTTGAAGAAGCTGAAGGTCGAGGCTGCTGAGTCGGCCAAGGCAAGGGACAAGGGGAAAGCCAAATTGTACCCCGAAGATGATCCTCAAGCCATGAGGTATGTCTCTTCAGATGCAGAATCAAGAGGCAATGAACTGAGGAAGAGAGACCTGCTCCATGAGAAGGGGTTTCTTGATGCATTGGCGGACCTGCCGCAATTCTTGCGCGCAGGGATCACCAACCACGGCTGGGAAGAGCTGTGCAGACCGCCCATCCCTGCCTACTCCAACATGGTGTACGATTTCTACGCCAATCTGACGCACCCCGAGGATGGTCTGTCCATGGTGAGGGGGATTGAGGTCGATTTTTCGGCCAAGGCTATCAATGAAGCCTATGGCCTCAAGGGGCAGAAGTATACTGACTACGCGAGGATCATCGACGCACCAACTGAGGCTATCTTGGAAGAAGCCCTGCGCATCATAGGCCAACCTGAGGCGGCGTGGACAATCTCACGTAACGGGAAGCACACTCTGATGAGTGCGACCCTCACGGCCAAGGCAGCCGTCTGGTTCTCCTTCGTGCGAAGGCGTCTATCCCCGGTGACCCCCGAAACCACCATAAATCAGGGGAGATCATTGCTGGTGTACTCAATTATGAGGGGCCTCACTATCGATGTTGGTGAGGTCATAGCAGCCTCAATAGCCGACTGTGCCAAGAAAGGTAAGGGCCCTCTTTTCTTCCCGAAGAGAGACCTGCTCCATGAGAAGGGGTTTCTTGATGCATTGGCGGACCTGCCGCAATTCTTGCGCGCAGGGATCACCAACCACGGCTGGGAAGAGCTGTGCAGACCGCCCATCCCTGCCTACTCCAACATGGTGTACGATTTCTACGCCAATCTGACGCACCCCGAGGATGGTCTGTCCATGGTGAGGGGGATTGAGGTCGATTTTTCGGCCAAGGCTATCAATGAAGCCTATGGCCTCAAGGGGCAGAAGTATACTGACTACGCGAGGATCATCGACGCACCAACTGAGGCTATCTTGGAAGAAGCCCTGCGCATCATAGGCCAACCTGAGGCGGCGTGGACAATCTCACGTAACGGGAAGCACACTCTGATGAGTGCGACCCTCACGGCCAAGGCAGTCGTCTGGTTCTCCTTCGTGCGAAGGCGTCTATCCCCGGTGACCCCCGAAACCACCATAAATCAGGGGAGATCATTGCTGGTGTACTCAATTATGAGGGGCCTCACTATCGATGTTGGTGAGGTCATAGCAGCCTCAATAGCCGACTGTGCCAAGAAAGGTAAGGGCCCTCTTTTCTTCCCGAACACCATCACTAAGCTTTGTTTACGTGCAGGTGTGCCAATCGAGAGGATGGAGAGGCAGCTGGCCTACACAGGTCATCTGGAGCTGCCTACAGGCCTGCGAATGCGAAGAAGGGGAAACATGGAATTTGAGCTAGACGGTCTGGCTGCAGCTCAATCTCTCTCCATGGCTTGCTTGATGGATCTCCAGCGCAAGATGGCACAGTGGGCAGAATATGCTCAAGCGAGGGACAAAGACGTGGCTGATCAATTGGGATGCATCTTCCCTGCCTTCCCCACTGATCTACTGAAGCCATGGACACCTCCAAGAGCAAGGAAGGATGATGATGAGGACGTTTGAGTGCTAGTCTGAAGGGCACTCGAGGGAGTACTTCTGTTCCCTCTTTAATAATGAAAAAAAAATCTGCTTTTCGTTAAGTGGTAACTGATATTTGTGAATCAAATGTTTGTCTGTTTTTAATTTCTTTTGATTGTTTAGGATAGTTTAGTATAGGTAGATGGTATCTGAGTAGCTAGCTTGTTTTAGTTTCCTTTTTGATTAGTTGTAGATGACTGGAAATAGCATGCAAAAGGGGCTGATCACTGATAAATATGCCCTGCGGGTTCATTGCGAAATTATTGCGGAGTCCGCAATTTTTGTTAGTTATCGCATGTTTTTGACTGACTGTTAGATAGGCTGGTTCTGTTTCAATTTTGTTCTCTTGTTGCTTTCTTGACTTCTATATATGATCTATCTGTAAGCATGCTGGATGAGTGTCTTAGGACACCTTTGATAGTTTAATGTAGCTCCCTTAAGTTGCTCAGCATGCATATCTTTAAGTCCTTACCGTACTGTTTTACAAATTTCTGCTGCTGTGTTATTTGCTTTGAGAATGTTCTTTCTATGCCTAGGACTTTTAGATTCTCCTTGTTTTGCCCTAGACTAGATGCTTCTAGGACAAGTTTGGGGGTGTGCCACCTCAGACTCTCATTGGGGACAATGAGAAGTTTAAGTTTGGGGGAGGCCACCCTAGGCCTAGGAACATTCCTCTCTCCCTTTAGACATAAGCATTCTTCTTCTCCTTTGCAAAAAAAAAAAAAAAATGATGAACTAAAAAAAATGAAAATAGAATAAAGAGGGATGTCTCTTTTGAAGTTGCTGAGTAATCAGTGCCATATGTGTAACCCACAAGTGGCATTGCATCAAAAGGCAACCAAAGGAGAGGCTCCACCAAAGAAAGAAAGAAAAAGGAAAAACTAAGGAAGAAGAGTGTATGCCTATGAGTTACAGCTTTGTGCTTAGGTGTCCTATGTGAATGTACTCTGATCCTCAATTAGCTAAGCACAGGGTTGTAGCTTGTAGGTTTGTTTAGGGAGATGAATGTATATCCAATGTAGTGATGCCAGGGTTTAGGTTGTTCTATGAATGTACTACTGTCACTGGTTTATACTAAGACTGGCATAACTCTAAGGAATCCTAGGTAGCTCAAAAGAAAAGCATTAGAAGCATGTACTGAGTCTGGGGTAAAACTAGGCAGAATTTGAAACCATAGGGATAGTTGCACAATGAACTTAATAACCAAAGCAGATAGATCAGTTGTAGGGAGTTAATGAAACAGTAGGATTATAAGGCGAGAGAAATCAGAAGAAGCAAAATGAGAAGTTAGTTTTAAACTTAGAAGCGTGTCACAGGACAACATTGCCATAGATAGTGAACATAGGGAAGTCAGCAAGTGGTTAGAGAGGTTAACAGCAGCCTAGATAAAGTCCTTATATTGCTCGAGGACGAGCAAAACCTTAAGTTTGGGGGTGTGTTACGTCTCCAAAAGTGACTATTTTAGGACTTATTTGCTATAGAAAGATGTACACTCTTAGGTGTTTTTGGTAGGATTTAGCTTAAACTCGTGCTTATATATGAGAATTAGTAGAATGAAGCTAAATTAGGACTTATATGTAAAAGGAAAGGAAAAGAACCAAAAACAAAGTTATTAGAGTGAAAATTGCACATTGCTGAAGCATTGCGAAAACATTGCTGAAACCGCAATGTTTTAAGTGAAACCCGTAAGTTGTCTAACCAATTTATGTTTTGTTCCGATCTTTCAGGGGCCCATTCTTTCTCCTGCTGCCACATAGAAGAACGACGTTCAGAATGGATGGTTCTCCTTGACCCAATCGTACCTGCAGAACACTATAAAAGGAGGTCAAGATGGAAGGTTGAAACACACTCGAAAGGCGTAGAACTCCCATCTCAGCGCAGTCTTTTCTTCTTGTTTTTCTCATCCGGTCGTTGGCTTGAAGGTCTCAGCTGTTGGAGTCGATAATCTGAGAGGAAGAAGAGAAGATTTGTCTTCTCTTCTGATTGGATTCATCCAAACAAAGCTCCCCTTCTCCCCTTCAACCGAGGCGTTTGCGACGAGGGGTTTACACACGAATTTACCTGCTTTCCATCGCTTTCTGTTTCCATTTCCATTGCTATTCGTTGTTATTTCACTTTCGTTTGCTACTCTATTCCATTTCGTTGCTTTCTGTTTAGCTTTAGTTATTTGTTGCTGGTGCTCAATTGTTTAAAAGAAATATGCAAGGATAGAGCACTCAGAACATGCAAGCATACATGATCTTGTAGCAAGTAATAAGTATTTTTTCATTCGATTTCCCACAGAGATTTATTCTTAGTTACTTACGAAGTGTTTTGTTAAGTGAGAATGGGTGGATTAAATGAGGTAGATGTGGTTTTAAATTGCCTAATTACTAAGGAATGTGTAAATGATGGAAGCATAAACAAGTGCAAGTAGATGATAAACTAGAATGAAAAGAAGAGAACAATCAAACGAAGAGAAAAAATGACTAAGGCAAATTTTAACTTAAAGGAATTGCGGAAACAACAATTATATCACAATGTTACTAACAGCAAAATGTGTGTAAAGTGGGGAAACAAGGGCTACTAACGACTCCTCTATAGGCTTTTCCCTACGATTCTCAAGCAGTAGATCAACTCACCATGCATCAAACTAACTCATTCTCATGTATCTTCCGATTTCATGCATTAGATCCTTTAGTTTACTCATGTCCAAGTAAGGTCTTAAGCATCTTGTTAAAACAGTAAGTTATGATTTGTACTAGGAAAACGCCTATTCCTAGGTCGTTTTCTGGCTACCTTGAGAGGCTAGCATGAGTGTATGACTCTGAACTCTTACTCCTTCCAGAGGTTAGGAGTTCTTTGGACAAAATGGATGGCCAATCGAAATTGCCCGTGGGATGAAGCTTACATACAATCAATGCATTCGAGAGCTATCCTACATGCTTGATTCACGTGTTTTAACCTATAGCCTTGTCATTAGCATGCCCTTATATGATTTAGTTACTCATGGATGCTGATAGAATAGAAAGAGTAGATGAAGAAGACATGCTTAGAAGAGAATTAAAGACAAAACAGTAGACAGAAGTGATAAACAGAGAAGGTAAAGAACTTGCAAAGTGATGAATTGTGCTTTGATTAACCGACTAATTGAACTAAACAAATGATGACTTGGAATAACTAAAGTAAAACAGAAAGCAACGAAATGGAATAGAGTAGCAAACTAAAAGGGAAATAACAACAACAGCAATGGAAATGGAAAGCTAAGACAGAA
The DNA here is from genome assembly GCA_028017165.1 of Herpetospermum pedunculosum. Taxonomy (NCBI): domain Eukaryota; kingdom Viridiplantae; phylum Streptophyta; class Magnoliopsida; order Cucurbitales; family Cucurbitaceae; genus Herpetospermum; species Herpetospermum pedunculosum. The sequence goes on along the minus strand of CM051527.1, from coordinate 25,436,610 downwards.
AGCAATAAATTCAAGCGTGATCGCCTCGTCGCAAACGCCTCGGCTGAAGGGAGAGAAAGGAAAGCCTTGCTTGGATGAATCCAATCAGAAGAGAAGATGAATCTTCTCTCCTTCCTATCAGATTGTCGACTCCAACAGCTGAACCTCTCAAACCAACAGACGGAGAAGAGAAAGAATGGGAAAGACAGCGTTTGAACTGGAGAACTACGCCGTTCGAGTATGTTTCAACCTTCCACTTTGACCTCCTTTTATAGTATTCTGCAGGTGCGATTGGGTCAAGGAGAACCATCCATTCTCAACGTCGTACTACTACGTGGCTGCAGGAGAAAGAATGAATCCCTGAAAGTTCGGAACAAAACAGAAAATAGTTAGCCAACTTACGGATTTCACTTAAAACATTGCTGTGTTAGCAATGTTTCCGCAATGCCTTCGCAATGCACAATTTTTAATCCTTTAACTTCGTTTTTAATTCTTTTTCTTTCCTTTTGTATATAAGTCCTGATTTAGCTTCATTCTTCTACTTCTCATATATAAGTACGAGTTTAAGCCAAAACCTACCAAAAACACCTAAGAGTGTACGTCGTTCTAAGGTAAATAAGTCCTAAAATAGTCACTTTTGGACACGTAACACACCCCCAAACTTAAGGTTTTGCTCGTCCTCGAGCAATCTAAGGACTTACTTAGGCTGCTGTCTTAACTTCTTTAACCACTTGCTGACTCTCCTAAGTTCCTATCTATGGCAATGCTGTCCTGTGACACACTTCTAAGTTTAAAACTAACTGCTCATTTTGCTTCTTCTGACTTCGCACGCCTAATGATCCTACTGTTTCACTAATTCCCCACGACTGATCTATTTGCTTCTGTCATATAGTGCAACTATCCCTAAGGTTTCAAATTCTACCTAGCTTTACCCTAGACTCAGTACATGCTTCTAATGTTTTACTTTTGAGCTACCTAGGATTCCTTAGAGTCATGCCAGTCTTAGTACAAACCAGTGACAGTAGTACATTCATATATCAAACTAAACTCTGGCATCACTACATTGGATATACATTCATCTCCTTAGACAAACCTAAAAGCTACAACCTTGTGCTTAGCTCATTGAGGATCAGAGTTCTTTTTATTCAGGACATCTAAGCCACAAAGCTGCAACCCCTAAGCATACATTCTTCTTCCTTAGTTTTTCCTTTTTCCTTTCTTTCTTGGGGACCTCTCCTTTGGTTGCCTTTTGATGCAATGCCACTTGTGGGTTACACACATGGCACTGATTACTCAGCAACTTCAAGAGAGACATCCCACTTTATTCTATTCTTTTTTTTTTCTTTTCAGTTCATCATTTTTTTTTTTCAAAGGAGAAGAAGAATGCTTATGTCTAAAAGGAGAGAGGAATGTTCCTAGGCCTAGGGTGGCCTCCTCCAAACTTAAACTACTCATTGTCCCCAATGAGTGTCTGAGGTGGTACACCCCCAAACTTGTCCTAGAAGCATCTAGTCTAGGGCAAAACAAAGAGAATCTAAAAGTCCTAGAGATAGACAGAACATTCTTAAAGCAAATAACGTAGCAGCAGAAATTTGTAAAAACAGTAAGGGAAGGACTTAAAGCTACGCATGCTGAGCAATTTAAGAGACTAATTTAAACCATCAAAGGTGCCTTAAGACACTCATCCAGCATGCTTATAAATAGGCTATATAAGGTAGTCAAGGAAGCAGTAAAAGAACAAAATTGAAACAGAACCAGCCTAGCTAATCAGTCAGTCAAAAGCATGCTTATTACTAACAAAAATTGCGGATTCCGCAATAATTTCGCAATGAATATACAGGGCAGATATATCAGTAAGCAGCCCCTTTTGCATGCTATTTCCAGTCATCTCAGCTATACAAAAAGGAAACTAAAACATCCTACTTATTCAGATACCATCTAACTATACTGAGCTATTCTAAACAACCAAAATAAAGAACTAAAGACAGATCAAATACTGATTCAAAATAACAGAATTCACACAGTTTAACGAAAAGCAGAAAGATTTTTTCTCAAAGAGGGAACATAAGTACTCCCTCGAGTGCCCTTCAGACTGGCACTCAGACATCCTCATCATCATCCCTTCGTGCTCGTGGAGGCGTCCATGGCTTCAGTAGGTCAGTGGGAAACTCAGGAAAGATGCAGCCCAACTGATCTGCAACGTCCTTATCCCGTGCTTGAGCATACTCAGCCCACTGCGCCATCTTCTTTTGAAGGTCTATCAGGCAGGCCATAGAAAGAGATTGAGCTGCAGCCAGGCCATCCAACTCAAACTCCATGTTCCCCTTCCTGCGCATCCTCAGGCCTGTAGGCAACTCCAGATGACCCGTGTAGGCCAGCTGCCTCTCCATCCTCTCGATTGGGACACCTGCACGTAAACAAAGCTTAGTGATGGTGTTTGGGAAGAAAAGAGGGCCCTTACCTTTCTTGGCGCAATCGGCAATTGAGGCTGCAATAACCTCCCCAACATTGATAGTGAGGCCTCTCATGATCGCATATACCAGCAGCGATCTCCCCTGATTAATGGTGGTCTCATGGGTCACTAGGGACAGACGCCTTCGCACGAAGGAAAACCAGACAACTGCCTTGGCCGTGAGGGTAGCACTCATCAGAGTGTGCTTCCCATTGCGTGAGATCGTCCAAGCTGCCTCAGGCTGGCCTATGATGCGCAGTGCTTCCTCCAGGACAGCCTCAGTTGGCGCATCAATGATCCTCGCATAATCAGTGTGTTTTTGCCCCTTGAGGCCATAGGCTTCATTGATAGCCTTGGCTGAAAAGTCAATCTCCAGCCCCCTCACCGTTGACAGGCCATCCTCAGGGTGCATCAGATTGGCATAGAAGTCGTACACCATGCTGGAGTAGGCGGGGATGGGCGGTCTGCACAGCTCTTCCCAACCGTGGTTGGTGATCCCTGCGCGCAAGAATTGCGGCAGGTCTGCCAATGCATCCAGGAACCCCTTCTCGTGGAGTAGGTCCCTCTTCCTCAACTCAGTGCCCCTTGATTCGGCATCTGAGGACACATACCTCACAGATTGAGGCTCATCCTCGGGGTATAATTTGGCTTTCCCCTTTTCCTTGGCCTTGGCTGATTCAGCAGCCTCGATCTTTAGCTTTTTCAAAGAAGGCTCACTGCTGACCTTCTTCTTCTTGGATTTCTTTGAAGCTTTTGGCCGTTTGGCCTTGACAACCTTGGGCACCTTCTTCCTCAGTCGTGCCCTGGTGGTGATCTGCTGGAGACAGTCCCCCAACGTCTCATCCATTGAGTCGTCCCCCTTTGCTGGGCTCTCGGGGCAGACTTCCCTCAAAGGTGAGAAGACCTCATCTTCCTCAGCCGTTTCTTCGCCCGGTGCCGATTCTTGCTGTTCTTCAATTGGGATTTCAGGCTCGGGCGACGGCGATGGTGATGGCGATGCATCAGGGCTCTGTTGAGGTGGAGATTGTTCAGAGCTTTGTGGAGATGGAGAAGCCTCAAGGCTTTGCGCTGGTGGAGATGGTTCAGGGCTCTGTCTGGCCGCCTCGTATGATGGACGACCACTTCCTTGACTCTCCACAGGGGGAGTCTTCTCCTTGACCGGCGCATCTTCGACAGCCATCTTCCACTTTCTCTTCTTGGGCGATCCTGCTGGTTCAGATGGACCAACAGGGATTTCGGTCACCACCTTCCACTTCTTCTTGCGGACAGGAAGCTTGGAAGGTCGTTCGGGTTGCGAAGCTTCGGCGTCTGCCAAGGCAAGTAGTGCCTCTCTCGCGGCTGCCTCAGCGTTGGACGCCTTCTTCTTGGAAGCGGATCTCTCAGCCCGTGTAAGCACCATGGTTGAATCGGAGAAATCTGAAAAGAGGAATTGCAGAGGAAGAAGAAGATCGTTTTCTTGAAGTTCAAAGAATGAAGGAAGCGTACGGGCCGAAGCTGTTCTAACGACTATTTGTAATCAAGTGAATCCCAACGGCTATTTCTGTTGCGGTTTCAGCAAATCCACCGCAATTAAATGGCCGTTGAAGATTTTTCTGGATTTAAATGCCAAGATTTGCTTAACTTAATCTTTGATTCGGCCTGATATCTTCCCCGATTCTTTACCCTTGATTCATCTCCTTGATCTCCTCTTTTGATCCCCTACAAAAAGAAATAAAATTAACATCAAATTCGTAATAAAAATCAAACATAAACATACACAAATAACAACCGAAGAAATAAAAACAGCAAAAATAAACTAAGGCAAAACCTCGCATGGACGAGCACAGTAATCACTCGTCTTCTCTCGGTCTTATTTTCAAGCTTCAGATAAGAGGAAGGCCGAGAGAGTCTTCACATCCCCTTCCTCGTAGTAGTGCTTCAAACGTGCACCATTGACCATGAACGGTTGCCCGTGCTGCAGGTTCCTAATCTCGATTGCACCATGAACAAACACATTAGTTATAACGAAAGGACCTGACCATCTGGACTTAAGTTTGCCTGGAAATAATCTCAACCTTGAATTAAATAACAAGACATGCTGACCTTTTTTAAAGTCCTTAATCCTAAGTCTACTGTCATGCCAAATTTTAGTTTTTTCCTTATACATTTTGGCATTTTCATAGGACATATGTCTCAGCTCATCAAGCTCATGTAATTGCAGAGACCGCAATGTTCCCGCATCGGTCACACAATAATTCAGCTCTTTTAGGGCCCAAAATGCTTTGATTTCCAATTCGAATGGTAAGTGACAAGCTTTGCCATACACAAGTCTATAAGGAGACATACCTAGGGGTGTCTTATATGCAGTCCTATATGCCCAAAGTGCATCCTCGAGTTTAAACGACCAATCTTTTCTATTGGGTTTGACCACTTTTTCGAGTATATTTTTAATCTCCCTATTTGATATTTCAGCTTGTCCATTCGAATGTGGGTGATAAGGGGTGGCTACTCTATGTCTAACATTGTATTTAGCCAACACTTTTTCCATAGCTTTATTAATAAAGTGTGTCCCTTCATCACTAATTATAGCACGAGGTGTACCAAACCTAGTAAAAATATGTCTATTAAGGAACTTAATGACTGTTTTGGCATCATTGGTTGGACATGCTATGGCTTCTACCCATTTAGATACATAGTCTACAGCTACAAGTATGTAAAGGTTACCTGCTGATGGGGGAAATGGTCCCATGAAATCAATGCCCCACACATCAAAGAGCTCCAACTCTAAGATGTAAGTGAGAGGCATCTCATCCTTTCGACTGAGGTTACCTGTTCTCTGGCATTCATTGCAGTTGTGTGCATAGTCGTGGGCATCTTTGAAGATCGAAGGCCAATAGTAGCCACTCTGGAACACCTTTGCAGCTGTTCTTTGGCCACCCAAGTGTCCACCATAGGGAGATGTATGGCAGTGCTGCAGCACAGACTTCGCTTCAGCAGCTGACACACACTTCCTTAGCAAACCATCAGCACATGTCTTGTAAAGTGTAGGATCATCCCATATGAATTTCCTAGCTTCATGTAGGAACCTCTTCTTCTCTTGTCCCCCCTTGAAAGTTGGTAGTATCTGCGAGGCAAGGAAGTTAGCAATGTCAGCAAACCAAGGTTCCTCATCGTTATCACGATGTGCTAACACAAAGACATGTTCATCGATAAAGGCATCAGAAATTGCGGTTTCCGCAATTTTTCCGCAATTATGCTGCAATCTAGAAAGATGATCCGCAACCACATTTTCGCATCATTTCTTATCTCTAATGTCCAGATCAAACTCTTGCAGCAACAATACCCATCTAATCAACCTAGGCTTAGCATCAGCCTTCCTCATAAGGTATTTTAGTGCAGAGTGATCTGTATACACGATGGTCCTAGTGCCTACAATGTAATTCCTAAACTTCTCGCAAGCAAACACTACTGCTAGCATTTCCTTCTCAGTGGTTGTGTAATTACATTGTGCCTCATTCAGTGTCTTACTAGCATAGTACACAGGATGTGTTAGTTTGTCAATCTTTTGTCCTAGCATAACCCCTACTGCATAGTCACTCGCATCACATAACATCTCAAATGGGAGATCCCAATTTGGTCCTACTATAATAGGTGCTTTGACTAATGCTTCCTTAAGGGTTGTCCAGGCTAGGAAACATTCTTTAGAGAAGATGAATGGCTTATTCAGCTCTAGAAGCTCACACAGAGGCTTGGAGATCTTTGAAAAGTTCTTAATGAACCTTCTATTGAAGCCTGCGTGTCCTAAGAAACTCCTAATGACTTTCACATTCTGAGGTTCCACTAACTTCTCTATTATTTCAATCTTGGCCCTATCGACCTCCACTTCTGCTCTAGACACTCTATGACCTAGGACTATCCCTTCTTCCACCATGAAGTGGCATTTCTCCCAATTAAGGACTAGGTTGGTCTCCTCACACCTAGCTAGGACTTGTCCTAAGTTCTCTAAACAGTTTGTAAATGAATCACCAAAGACTGAGAAGTCATCCATAAATATCTCTATCATGGATTCATCTAAGTCAGAGAAGATTGCCAACATGCACCTTTGGAACGTTGCTGGTGCATTGCATAAGCCAAAAGGCATTCTGCGAAAAGCAAATGTTCCAAAGGGACAGGTGAAGGTTGTCTTCTCCTGGTCCACAAGGTCTATGGTGATTTGGTTATAGCCAGAATAACCATCTAGAAAACAGTAATAAGCTCTACCAGCTATTCTATCTAACATCTGATCTATGAATGGTAGAGGGAAGTGATCTTTTTTTGTTTCCTTATTCAATTTCCTATAGTCCATACAGACTCTCCATCCTGTAATAGTTCTAGTTGGAATCAGTTCATTGCTCTCATTTACTACTACAGTCAACCCCCCATTCTTAGGTACACATTGTATTGGACTCACCCACTGACTACTAGCTATAGGGAAGATTACACCTGCATCTAACCATTTTATTATCTCTTTCTTAACTACCTCCTTCATAGAGGGGTTCAACCTACGTTGGTGATCTACTCGGGGTGTATGTTCTTCCTCTAATATTATCTTATGCATGCAGTAAGAAGGACTAATACCTCCAATGTCAGCAATCGTCCATGCAATAGCCTTTTTGTGTTGCTTAAGTAATAATATCAGCTCAATTTCATGCTTTTCACTCAATTTGGACGAAATAATAACAGGCAAGGTATCATCACTCCCTAGATATGCATATTTAAGATGTTCAGGCAGTGGTTTTAATTCTACGATAGGTGGATGCTCAATGGATGGTTTCAATGGATTCATGGATCTTTCAGTCAAGTCAATAGTCATACAATCATGCTGAAAGTTATTCACAGGTATGTCCATTATTTCAGCTATGTTTAAGTCAGTTAAATCTAATTGTACAAAATCATTGGCATGCTTAGTTAATAACTCATGCTCAAGCTGTTCTTCCATCAGTGAATCTACTATGTCCATGCTTGCACAAGATTCAGAGTCAGAAGGATACCTCAGTGCATTAAAGACACTAAACTTAACCTCCTCATCATGAACCCTCATAGTGAGCTCACCTTTCTGGACATCAATCAGGGCCCTACCTGTGGCTAGAAATGGCCTGCCTAGTAGGATGGGGACCTCCTTGTCTGCTTCATAATCCAGAATGATGAAGTCTGCAAGAAAAATAAACTTGTCAACCTTTACAAGAATATCCTCTATCTTACCCTCAGGGTAGGCTATGGATCTGTCTGCCAACTGTAAGGTGACAGTGGTAGGACGTGCTTCCCCTATTCCAAGCTGACGGAATAGTGATAGGGGCATGAGGTTTATGCTGGCTCCCAGGTCACAAAGAGCTCTGCCCACGTGCTTGCCTCCCAACTCCACTGGTAGGGTGAAGGAACCAGGATCCTTCTCCTTCTTTGGTAGCTTGTTCTGGAGTATAGCGCTGCACTCCTCAGTGAGGTTCACTGTTTCAAATTCACCAATGATTTTCTTGTTAGTGATTATATCCTTCAAGAACTTAACATAAGAAGGCATAGATTGCAAAACCTCTACAAACGGAATATTAACATGCACTTGTTTAAGAATTTCTAAAAATTTGTTAAAGTGCACTTCCTGTTCTTGTTTTTTCTTTAGCCTTCGATGGAATGGAGGTGGTGGCACATATGTAGGCACTTCAAGTCGCCTCAGGACAGGTGGAGGCCTTGGAATTTCTTCTAGTTCCTCTATGATTGGTTCCAACCTCGCCCTTGATGTGCTTGTTGGTGGTTGACCTTGGTTTGGCAGAGAATCCAGTGGAGCACTAGACTCTTCATTCTCTACTCTCTTTGGTGTTTCTCTAGTGTTGCTTACCAATGGCCTTCCACTGCGAAGTTCAATTGCTTGAACCTGCTCTTTACCATCCCTTCTAGGTACTTCAGTGTCAGCAGGCAGTCTACCTTGGGGCCTACTTTTGAGTTCATTGGCCAATTGCCCTATTTGGTTCTCTAGGCTCCTAAGGGTAGCTTGCTGACTTTGTAGAGTAGCATCATTCTTTGCAATATACTCCTTAAGTAGATTTTCTACAGATGACCCTATTGGTTGGTTATATGGTTTTTGATACATGGATTGGTTATTTTGGGGAGTGAAACCAGGTGTTCCACTCGGTCTTGGCTGGTTTGGAGCTTGGTTAGCATTCTGTTGGCCACCCCAAGAAAGATTTGGGTGGTTTCTCCAACCAGGGTTGTAAGTGTTAGAGTAGGGGTTGTTCCTAGGCTGCTGTTGGCTTCCAACATAGCAGACTGAGGCTGGATTCCCAGGGCAGTATTCATACAGGTGCCCTTCCCCACAGAATCCACAGATCAGTGTCTCACCTTGACTTGTTGGTGCCCCCATTGAGATGGCTGCTGCGGTGTTGACACTGGATTGGAGATTGGTTTGAGCCATTTGCTTGACTAGGTTGGTCAGGGCGTTTATTTGGCTGCTCATTGCACTAAGAGCATCCTTGTCTTGAGCTCTCCTAGGCTCAACTGGATCATCTGACCACCTACAGTGAGATGCTGAGATCTTCTCCAGGATCTCATAGGCTTCGTTATAGCTTTTCGAAAGCATGAAACCACCAGCTGACGAATTCAACACTTGCTTTGTGCTGGGGTTGCATCCTTTGAAAAAGACTTCTATTTGGATACACCATGGGATGCCATGGTGTGGACATTTAAGCAGAAGGTCTTTGAACCTTGTCCAAGATTCGTGAAGAGACTCATTTTCAGCTTGTTTGAACTTGATTATGTCATCACGAAAGTTTGAATTCCTATCAGGTGGGAAATATTTGACTAGGAATTTCTCAGCCAGATCTGTCCAATTGACAACTGATCCGGAGGGTAATGAGTTTAACCACGTTTTGGCTTTATCTCTTAACGAGTAAGGGAAGAGGTAAAGCCTCAAGGCTTCTTGGGAAACTCCAGGGATCAGGAAGGTATCACTAACTCCTAGGAAGTTTCTTAGATGGTTGTGGGGGTCCTCATTTTCCACTCCAAAGAATTGTCCCACAGTGGACAACATTTGGAACATTACTGGCTTTAACTCGAATGAGTTGGCAGTAATTTCAGGGCGTATGATGCTTGGATTTAGCTCCCCAGGCATGGGAACTAAGTAAGAGAGAATGGCATTATCCTTGTCATTCGCTATTTCGATGGGGTTGCGAATGGTAGGTGCTGGATTTGGGTTTGTTCTATCCATTTCTATTTGCTGGGATTGTGATGACTCAGTAAAGTCAACAACGTTTGGAGGTATAAGGGGTTGGTTGAAAAGACGTTTCTTAGCTCTATTTCTGGCCCTAAGTAATCTCTCAGGCTCAGGATTGAACTCTAGATCGCTACTTGAAGGCTCATTCATAAACTAACCCAATGGTACCTGCAAAAGAAATGAAAATAAATCAGCTCCAATAGTTATTAAGATGTGTGTCTCTAACTTAACAAACTTCGTTTTCACTAAACTAAATCCCCGGAAGCGGCGCCAAAAACTTGTTGCTGGTGCTCAATTGTTTAAAAGAAATATGCAAGGATAGAGCACTCAGAACATGCAAGCATACATGATCTTGTAGCAAGTAATAAGTATTTTTTCATTCGATTTCCCACAGAGATTTATTCTTAGTTACTTACGAAGTGTTTTGTTAAGTGAGAATGGGTGGATTAAATGAGGTAGATGTGGTTTTAAATTGCCTAATTACTAAGGAATGTGTAAATGATGGAAGCATAAACAAGTGCAAGTAGATGATAAACTAGAATGAAAAGAAGAGAACAATCAAACGAAGAGAAAAAATGACTAAGGCAAATTTTAACTTAAAGGAATTGCGGAAACAACAATTATATCGCAATGTTACTAACAGCAAAATGTGTGTAGAGTGGGGAAACAAGGGCTACTAACGACTCCTCTATAAGCTTTTTCCTACGATTCTCAAGCAGTAGATCAACTCACCATGCATCAAACTAACTCATTCTCATGTATCTTCCGATTTCATGCATTAGATCCTTTAGTTTACTCATGTCCAAGTAAGGTCTTAAGCATCTTGTTAAAACAGTAAGTTATGATTTGTACTAGGAAAACGCCTATTCCTAGGTCGTTTTCTGGCTACCTTGAGAGGCTAGCATGGGTGTATGACTCTGAACTCTTACTCCTTCCAGAGGTTAGGAGTTCTTTGGACAAAATGGATGGCCAATCGAAATTGCCCGTGGGATGAAGCTTACATACAATCAATGCATTCGAGAGCTATCCTACATGATTGATTCACGTGTTTTAACCTATAGCCTTGTCATTAGCATGCCCTTATATGATTTAGTTACTCATGGATGCTGATAGAATAGAAAGAGTAGATGAAGAAGACATGCTTAGAAGAGAATTAAAGACAAAACAGTAGACAGAAGTGATAAACAGAGAAGGTAAAGAACTTGCAAAGTGATGAATTGTACTTTGATTAACCGACTGTTTGAACTAAACAAATGATGACTTGGAATAACTAAAGTAAAACAGAAAGCAACGAAATGGAATAGAGTAGCAAACTAAAAGGGAAATAACAACAACAGCAATGGAAATGGAAAGCTAAGACAGAAAGCAATAAATTCAAGCGTGATCGCCTCGTCGCAAACGCCTCGGCTGAAGGGAGAGAAAGGAAAGCCTTGCTTGGATGAATCCAATCAGAAGAGAAGATGAATCTTCTCTCCTTCCTATCAGATTGTCGACTCCAACAGCTGAACCTCTCAAACCAACAGACGGAGGAGAGAAAGAATGGGAAAGACTGCGTTTGAACTGGAGAACTACGTCGTTCGAGTATGTTTCAACATTCCACTTTGACCTCCTTTTATAGTATTCTGCAGGTGCGATTGGGTCAAGGAGAACCATCCATTCTCAACGTCGTACTACTACGTGGCTGCAGGAGAAAGAATGAATCCCTGAAAGGTCGGAACAAAACAGAAAATAGTTAGCCAACTTACGGATTTCACTTAAAACATTGCTGTTTTAGCAATGTTTCCGCAATGCCTTCGCAATGCACAATTTTTAATCCTTTAACTTCGTTTTTAATTCTTTTTCTTTCCTTTTGTATATAAGTCCTGATTTAGCTTCATTCTTCTACTTCTCATATATAAGTACGAGTTTAAGCCAAAACCTACCAAAAACACCTAAGAGTGTACGTCGTTCTAAGGTAAATAAGTCCTAAAATAGTCACTTTTGGAGACGTAACATTATTCAAAGTTGTCATTTGTTTAGTTCAAACGTTGGTTAATCGAAGCACTATTTCATCACTTCGCAAGCTCTTCAACTCTTCTGTTTACTGTCTTTGTCTTCTGTTTTGTCTTTAATAGTCTGTTAAGCATGTCGTCTTCATCTATTCTTCTCATTCCACCTTCATCCATGAGTAACTAAATCACATAAGGGCATGCTAATGACAAGTCTATAGGTAAAAACACGTGAATCAAGCATGTAGGATAGCTCTCAAATGCATCGAATGTATGTAAGTTTCATCCCACGGGCAATTTCGATTGGCCATCCATTTTGTCCAAAGAACTCCTAACCTCTGGAAGGAGTAAGAGTTCAGAGTCATACATTCATGCTAGCCTCTCAAGGTAGCCAGAAAATGACCTAGGAATAGGCGTTTTCCTAGTACAAATCACAACTTGCTGTTATAAAAAGATGCTTAAGACCTTACTTGGACATGAGTAAACTAAAGAATCTAATGCATGAAATCGGAAGATACATGAGAATGAGTTAGTTTGATGCATGATGAGTTGATCTACTGCTTGAGAATCGTGTGAAAAAGCCTATAGAGGAGTCGTTAGTAGCCCTTGTTCCCTCACTTTACACTTAATTCGCTGTTAATAACATTGCTAAATAATTGCTGTTTCCGCAATTCCCTTAGTTCAGATTTTGCCTTAGCCATTTCTCTCTTCGTTTGTCATTCTCTTCTCTTTGCATTCGAGTTTATTATCTACTTGCACTTGTTTATGCTTTCATCATTTACACATTCCTTAGTAATTAGGCACTTTAAAACCAAATCTACCCCATTTAATCCACCCATTCTCACTTAACAAATCACTTCGCTAGTAACTAAGAATAAATCTCTGTGGGAAATCGAATGAAAAAATACTTATTACTTGCTACAAGATCATGTATGCTTGCATGTTCTGAGTGCTCTATCATTGCATCTTTATTTTAAACATTGAGCACGCAACAGTTGCCTCCCAAGAAGCGCTTTGTTTAACGTCTTTGGCTAGACGAGGCTCATTAAATGTATCATGGTGGTCGCTTGCCTATGTGTTTCACCTCCACCTGTTTCACCTGCTCATTCTCATTGTCTAAATCCAATTTATCTAAAATATCAGAATTTGCCACAAATTTCTCAAACTCATTAGTGATGGAATCAATCATGTCCACACAAAAACAATCACTTTCTTCTTCATGGATTTTCATAGAGTTATATATATTGAAAGTTACCTCTTCGTCGTTCAATCTTAGAGATAACTTACCCTGTTGTACATCGATTAAAGCTCATCCAGTGGCTAAGAAAGGTCTTCCCAAAATGATTGAGACTTCACTGTTCTCCTCCATGTCTAGCACTACAAAATCAACAGGGAGGATAAACTTGTCAACCTTAACCAATACATCTTCTACAATACCTCTAGGATATGTGATAGATCGATCAGCTAACTGAAGAGATATGGTGGTAGGTTGCACCTCCCCCAAACCTAGTTTCCTGTATACAGATAAAGGCATCAAGTTCATGCTAGCTCCTAAGTCACATAGAGCTTTATAAGAAGAAGAGGAATTTCCCATAACACAAGGGATAGTAAAACTCCCTGGATCCTTTAATTTCTGAGGCAACTTTCTCTGAATGATGGCACTGCATTCCTCAGTAAGGTTGATTGTCTCGTAGGCCTCCAGTTTCTTCTTGTTGAACATGATGTCTTTCATGAATTTTGCATAATGTGGCATTTGAGCAAGAGCATCTGCAAATGGGATATTAATATGAAGCTTTTTAAATATGTCTAAAAATTTAGAAAATTGAGATTCAAACTTTTTCTTTTTAAACCGTTGAGGATAAGGAATAGAGTTAGGAATAAAAGGCACAGAAGACTTAGTAGATTGTTCAGCTTCAGGTGATGTAGTAGTCTTCTTTTGTTCTTCCTCAACCTGAATAAACACATTAGTAGATGGCTCTAGAGTGAACTCTTTTTCAGTAGACTTCTCAACAAGTTCTTTTGCAATCTCATCCACCATCCTTCCACTTCTTAATGTGATAGCCTTGCAAGCTTTGCATTGCTCCCTTGGATTTACATCAGTGTCACTAGGATATTTACCTTTATGGAGACTGTTAATAGATGTGGCCATCTGACTCATTTGCACCTCCAAATTCTTTATGGCTGCTCCCTGACTAGTCATTGTGCTTTCCATTTGGTTGGCTCTATTTCTGGATTCTGTAATGAATGCTCCAACCAATTCTTCAAGGGATGGCTTCTTTTCAGGCTGTTGAGAAGTGGATGCAAAACCTGGTGGAGGCTGCAAAATATTCTTAGTATTAGCATAGGAAAAATTCTCATGATTTCTCAAACCTGGATGGTAGTGGGTAGGAAGATTATTTTGCATCTGTTGGCCTCCATAGTTGAAATTTCTATTGTTCACATATTGGGCCTGTTCCAAGCTGTATTCCTCACCAGATGAAGGGCTATGAGATGCTGCTAAGGCTGCAATAGATTGAGTGACACCTATTCCTGCAAGTTTGTTCATTGCATTAGTAAGAGATGCAATTTGAGCTTTAAGGGAACTTAGCTCATCCACCTCATGGAGGCCACCTATTGTTTTATAATTGGAGCGTTCATTTGGCCAATGATAGCTCGTAGTTGCCATCTCCTCTAATAGTGTACGAGCTCCATCTATAGTTTTCTTCAGGATAGTTCCTCCAGATGTTGCATCTACAATTGTCTTAGTTTGTCCTGTGAGTCGATTGTAAAAAAATTGAATTTGTAGCCAGTCTAGATACCCATGCTCAGGACACTTCCTTATTCGTTCCTTGTACCGCTCCCATGCTTCAAACAACTGTTCACCTTCATTTTGTCTGAAGGTTCCTATCTCAGTTCTAAGCTTGACAGATTTAGCAGGTGAGAAGAATTTAGTAAAAAATGCATGTGCCAACTCCTCCCAAGTAGTGATGCTTCCTGGTTGTAATGATTCTAGCCAAACAATTGCTTTTTCCTGTAAAGAAAAAGGAAAAAGGCGTAAGCGAATTGCATCAGTAGAAACACCATTAATTTTTACCGTGCTAGAAATTTCTAAGAATATCTTCAAATGGGAATTGGGATCTCCAGTGGGACGGCCCCTGAATGCATTGTTCATGGCCATTTGAATCAGTTTTGTCTTCAACTCAAAATTGTTGGCATCTATAGGTGTGAGGATGTTACGTCTCCAAAAGTGACCTTTTTAGGACTTGTTTTCCATAGAAAGATGTACACTCTTAGGTGTTTTTGAGAGGATTTAGCTTGAACCTATGCTTAAATATGAGAATTAGAAGAGGGTAGCTAAATTAGGACTTGTATGCAAAAGGAGAGAAAAAGAATAGAAAACGAAGTTAAAAGAATGAAAAAAGTGCATTGCGGTAGCATTGCGGAAACATTGCTAAAACAGCAATGTTTTAAGTGAAATCCGTAAGTTGACTGATCTTTTTCTGTTATGTTCCGTTATTTCAGGGATTCGTTCTTTCTCCTCCATCCATTTTGAAGTACGACGTTGAGGATGGATGGTTCTCCTTGGCCCAAACGCACCTGCAGATTACTATAAAAGGGGGTCAAAGTAGAGGGTTTGATCATCATCCGAAAGCGTAGAAGTCTCTTCGCAGCTCCATCTTTTCTCCTGTTTTTCTCTTCCGTCTGTTGGGTTGGAAAGCTTAGCTGTTGGAGTCGACAATCTGATAGGAAGGAGAGAAGATTCATCTTCTCTCCTGATTGGATTCATCCAAGCAAGGCTACTCTTTCTCTCCTTTCAGCCGAGGCATTTGCGACGAAGCGAGCACGCTCATCTTACCTGCTTTCTGTCTTTAGTTTTCATTTCCAGCACCGTTTGTTGTCTTTCCTTTTCCATTAGTTAGTTCATTACATTTCGTTGCCTTCTGTCTTTATGTTATTCACTTTAAGTTTCCCTTTGTTCATTCAAACAGGCAATTAATCAAAGCACAATTCATTCTTTCACAGTTCTTGTCTTTGCGATTTACTGTTTTGCTTCGCTGTTAACAAAGGGAAACTTAAAGTGAATAACATAAAGACAGAAGGCAACGAAATGTAATGAACTAACTAATGGAAAAGGAAAGACAACAAACGGTGCTGGAAATGAAAACTAAAGACAGAAAGCAGGTAAGATGAGCGTGCTCGCTTCGTCGCAAATGCCTCGGCTGAAAGGAGAGAAAGAGTAGCCTTGCTTGGATGAATCCAATCAGGAGAGAAGATGAATCTTCTCTCCTTCCTATCAGATTGTCGACTCCAACAGCTAAGCTTTCCAACCCAACAGACGGAAGAGAAATCAGGAGAAAAGATGGAGCTGCGAAGAGACTTCTACGCTTTCGGATGATGATCAAACCCTCTACTTTGACCCCCTTTTATAGTAATCTGCAGGTGCGTTTGGGCCAAGGAGAATTCTTCATTTTCATGCAAGAAATTACAAGTAGTCAAGTGTTTGAGTTCTACTCTAAAATCTACTTTTTCAAGCTAGAATTAAAGCAATCAACAATTTATACTTTGGCCAAAAGATAAAAGCATTAAGCAAACAAACACAAGAACAATTGTTGCAATATGAAGAACTTTAGATTAATCAAACATGAAAACTAAAACGATTACATCAATCCCCTAAGTAAAAGTATAGCTACTCATAATCACTAAAATCATGCTTAGACAATGTTTAGAATCCATAAAATAAACAATAAAATCAAAGGTAAAAGGAGAAAAACTCTTGTCGCGTGTCAAGCCTCGTTCCCAATGTGATCTGCACGTTCCCGAGCCTCTAAATCTTTTCTTCAGCTCTCTAGAGTGTCCCTTTAGCCTTCCCAATCAGTGTATTTTAAAATTAGGGTTCAAATCTCCCAAAAATTGGCCTCCCCGTCGAATGGAGAAAAATATGCATTTATAGGAAAAATCGGCATAGCGTCTCGACGCTGCCCTTAAAAACGCGTGAAAACTGATTTGGAAAGCCAGCGTCGAGACGCTATAGCTCGACGCTACAGGTATATGTATTAAAAATGCGGAATATATAACAAAATTAGTTGAATGGTGTGGGTGGTCTGGGCGCTCCTTATGTGAGCAGTGCAGGCGCGCGCACCCAGGTTTGAGGCTGAACAAGTGCACCTAATTAATTTATTTTATCCTGTGATGAAGGACAGCGTCGAGGCGCTGTCCCCTCGGGAATTCTGGCTTGAAAACTTCATTTTGGAGCGTCTCGACGCTCCCATAGTGTCTCGACGCTATCCCCTCGTCATTTTTGGCTTGGTTCCTTCTTTTTCTTGGCTCTTGGTCGTCAAAATTAATATTTTAAGCTAATTGTTCATGCCATAACTTTTAAAATGCTCCGGTTTGCTCCAAATGCTCGAAATCTACAATTTAGATAAATAATATCATTAAAACATTCATTTAAACTCCAAAACTAGCATAATAAAGGCTCTAAAGATAGGCCATTTAGTGTGCTATCAAGACTCCACTAAAGTCCAAGGGTTGCACTCTCCTCACCGTAGATATATTTCTGTCCTCTTGATATAACCATCATCAGTAAGTCGATCCTTCGCAGGTCGTTCGTAATTACAGCCGGGTCAAAATAACTATTTTACCCCCGTAATTACATCTTGTTCCTTAAGTCCCACTGATCCTCTAATGAACTATTGGTTTGTGGTCCAACCACCAAACCGATTGGTATGTGATCTCATCACTATACCAAGTCCCTCTCGGGCCAATGAGAGGGTGAAATCCCTAGTTCAAGACTTGGAGTCAACACTTAAGGGAACAACCTCTCTACTAATCCCTCAAGGTGGGTAGGAGTGAATTCCATCTCGCAGGACTATGTTCCTAGCTACCTACCCGGTCTTATCTCCAAGATGGTAGGCTTATTGAGTCGACGATCTCGAGCCACTCTCACCTATACAAGTCAAAGGATAAACCCGAATAAACAGGAGTTCATAGCGTGCTCAGGATTCAGATCGAGTTACCTAGGTCATCATATGAAAAAGTCGGTCTTTACAGTAAACAGAGTTATAAAGAAAGAGCGGCTTGTTTCTCGGTTCAGTCTTATGCAAACTCATTGCACATGACGCCCTCACTCGCATGTCTCCACATGAACGATTTCGGATCACATCGTTTGTACTATGCAAAGCGGGCCACGTCCAATAGTATCCCAGGATAAGGTACTTAGCCTTATCCCTATACTATAGACCGTTCTGGCTATTACTTGAACTTGATCCACAATCATGTCACACATGAAGTTCAAGTATACAACCTATAGCCATGGGTTCTTTGTTTATTGGAGTTAGGTTAAAAGTAAACACAATTCACTTTATTCAATAACAACTTTACTGAATAAAACTCAATAACAACTTTATTGCAAAATAGAATATACATTCAGTTTACAAACCACGATTCTAAGAAGAAGGAGCACCTCAGGAGCTTTTATTTTCATGCTTACTACCTTCTTTTTTACTTAGGCGATAGCTTCGCTATAATCTCGAATAACCTATTACAACCTATCATGCATCAAGCCTTTCCCTAGGGGTGCCGTTTGGGGTCACAACATGACTTCAGGCTACATAAGATAATTCTAAACCTACAGAACCAAGAATAGATTGCTAAGTGCTCGATAGATGCAAGGGAGCAACAGAAAAATTTTAATTTTTTTTGAAAAGTGCTCAACTAACACAAACAATCTCATGCTTTTCTAGATATGCAACTACGAAGAATTTAAAAGCATTTCCTAGATTGTCCTCATCGAACAACATGCAACAGCAGACAAAAACACTTCAAATTCAGAATCTCCACAGCTCAACAACTACAGAAATCCATCCAACAGACAACTCCACCCCCAACCTAAAAGAATACATAGTCCTCTATGTATCACACTTCAGACTAAGCAGTTAAAACGCACAAATTTAAAGGGAACAGAAAACCTCCCATGAATTTTGTTCGGTTGTCGGTTGGAGCAGCGGGGTCTTCGCCCACTGTCTCGATCCTTAGGTCAAAACTCCTACAAAAGAAAGCAAGAAAAAGCTAAGCTAGGAAAATAAAACTGAAAGTAAAGACATGAATTTTAAATACTCATGGGTTGCCTCCCAAGAAGCGCAAATTTTTAACGTCGTTATGCTCGACGTGTCCTCCACTCTGTCAGGGTACGTAGAAATTCTCGTACTTTTTCGACCCCTTCTTCCTTGAATCAATAAAACCTGCTAAGAGAAGCAAGCTCTTCGACTTTTGTAGGCAGCCGGACAAAGTTGTTATTTTTTATTTTATTTTTTTGATATATGGAAAGAAAGACTCAACAAACTCAAACAAAATAGAAGAAGACTCAACAAACTCAAACAAAATAAAAGAAGACTCAACTGACTCAACAGAATTAAAAGACTCAACTAACTGAACAAAAAATAAAGACTCGACTGGGGGAGGGATTACATCAAAATTTCCGAGGTGACCAACATTCACAGATGCACAGATGGAAGGGGGCATGCAAGGTAAATCTCCTATAATACATGAATCATCACAAGGCAAAGCAAATTTTCAAAAAGGCACAATCGCCACTTCCTCATCCATCAAAACATTATCAAAACAAGTTGGTTCGACATCCTCAGATAAAAGACTTCAACAAATATTTTCAGTTATAGAAAGATGCTCGAGCACATCAATACATGATTCTTCAAAAAGATTTTCAATGCAGAATTCATGCTCTATATCGAAATCAATAGGTGGAGGAATACTTACCTCCACGAATTCTTCGGAATCTTCTTCATCACAAGCGAGAAATGCTGCCCATAATTTCAATCTTGAAGAAGTTTCAGCTCCACTTCTCAGCTCGTTCGCATCGTCAGTCTCCTCAGGATACTCCTCGGGGCTAAGCTCAGCCTCCTCCTCAGTCACACTACTCTCGTCGTCGCATGTCAAGAAATTCTCAATTCCTTCTTCAAAATCGGTGTACATTTCGATGATGACCTTCTCCTTAGTGGTTTGGAGAGGGTTCTGTGAAACTTCGTCAGTTTCACTCCTTGCAAATTGTCCCCAATAATGTCGTCGAAAATTTGCCATGCTAAACGAGAAGACACAAGAAAAGGAAAATATTTTTTTTGGTTTTTATACAAATAAAATTTAACTAAGAGAAATTAAATGGTTCCCCGGCAACGACGCCAATTTTGGTAGAGCACTTTTGAGTGTACTCCAAATTCAAGCTGTCGAGGCTTGCCAAAATGAAATTTATAAATACCGAAACTACTAAGCTTTGCAGCTAGTGGTACCGGGTGTTGAACCAC
Organism: Herpetospermum pedunculosum; assembly: GCA_028017165.1. Taxonomy (NCBI): domain Eukaryota; kingdom Viridiplantae; phylum Streptophyta; class Magnoliopsida; order Cucurbitales; family Cucurbitaceae; genus Herpetospermum; species Herpetospermum pedunculosum. The sequence continues at coordinate 25,416,678 of CM051527.1, read as the reverse complement.
AGAGAACCTAAATCAATTTCTCTTAACTAATTATTATTTTCCTTTTTTAACTAAAATAGTAAAGAAAACGATAAAATATGGGGGGGGGGGGGGGGGGGGGGGTTAAAGAAAACTAAACTAAGCAGGAAAGTAAACTAACGGAAAATTAAATGTAACACGTGTGCTCCTAATTCGAGGGATCGTGATTTTCTTGATGCGTGTTACGTCTCCAAAAGTGCATAAATTAGGGACTTATTTACCATGGAATCGAGTAAAATCTTAAGCGTTTTTGTTAGAATTTAGTTTAATATGTGCTTATATGTGAGAATTCATAGAATGGAACTAAATTAGGACTTATTTGTAAAAGGAACAAAAAGGAATCAAAAACGAAGTTAAAAGAGTTGAAATTGTGCATTGCAGGAAAATTGCTGAAACATTGTTGTCTCTGCAATGTTTAAGCTGCAAATGACAAGTTGTTCCAACCGTCCGCCGTTTTGTTGCGATCTTTCAGCCGCCCAATTTCCCCCCTGCTGCCACGTGGTGAGACGTCGTTCAGAATGGATGGTTCTCCTTGACTGAAGAGTACCTGCAAAGAGCTATAAAAGGAGGTCAAGGGGGAAGGAGAACAACAAGCTCGGAAGCGTAGAACTCTCCATCTCAACGCAGTTTCTCTCCATTTTCTCTCCCGTTTGTTGGAGTGAAGGAATCAGCTGTTGGCACCGATAATCTGAGAGGAAGAAGAGAAGATCCTTCTTCTCTTCTGATTAGATTCATCCCCAAACATCGCTAACCTTCCCCTTCATCCGAGGCGCTTGCGGCGAGGAGTTCACGCACACATTTACACTGCTTTCTACTGCTTTCTGTCTTCTATTTTCTCTACTGTCTTCTGCTATTTGCTTCTATTTGCTACTTCAATTCAATTCGTCTTCAGTTGTTTAGTCTTTACTGTTTTATGGTCGTTGCACATTAAGCTTTGAATCTTACGTAATAGAGGAATCATTTACCCACGTTGCAAGCTTCTTATCGCTTTCTGTTTTCCCTTTACTTTCAGTTTGGTGTGAATCATGTTTAATCCATCTAGTCTTTCCAACTCCACATCATCCATGAGTAACTAAAACACACAAGGGTCTGCTAATGATGAATCTATAGGTAGAAATACGTGAATTCAGCATGTAGGATAGCTTCGAATGCATTGAATGTATGTGTACTTCATCCCATGGGCAATTTCGATCGGCCATCCATTTTGTCTAAAGAACTCCTAACCTCCGAAAGGAGTAAGAGTTCAGAGTCGTCCATTCATGGTAGCCTTTCATGGTAGCCAGAAAACGACCTAGGAATAGGCGTTTTCCTAGCACAATTCATTAACTTGCTTATATAAATAGATGCTTAAGCCTTACTTGGACATGAGTGAACTAAAGGATCTAATGCATGTAATCGAGAGATACATGAGAATGAGTTAAATTGATGCATGATAAGTTGAGCTACTGCTGAATAATCGTATGAAAAAGCCTATAGAGGAGTCGTTAGTTGACCTTGTTTCCCCATCTCACCCTTAAAACGTTGCTAATTTAATTGCTATACAATTGCTGTCTCCGCAATTCTTAAAGTCAGTTTTTGCCTTAGCCATTTTTCCAGTCTTTTACTTCTGCGATTTTATTGCTATACAATTGCTTTCTCCGCAATTCTTTTCCCTCTACATTCAAGTTAATCTCTTCACTTGCTTTTGTTTATGCATGCATATCTCATTTATTCCTCATTAGTTAGGCACATTAATCTCCAATTCACCCCATTTAAACCACCCTTTCTAATTTAGCATCTCACTTCGTTAGTAACTAAGAATAAATCTTTGTGGGAAATCGAATGAAAAAATACTTATTACTTGCTACAAGACCATGTATGCTTGCATGTTCTGAGTGCTCTCACATCGCATCTTTATTTACACACTGAGCACGCAACAATGCGCTTAGATCATAGTTCTAATCATGCTTAACAATTGTATCTCATGCACGCAAAATGTTTGCTCGTGTCCGTAGCAAACATCCCAATGAATAAATTAGAAGCGTAAATTCTAATTAAACATGCTCTTTAACTAATCTAAGTTAGCTACTCTTAAACCAATTAAAGAACAGTAACGGGTACTATCGCGACGAACCAATTGATTAAGAACTCGATCAATTGACTCGATTTTTCCTTTTCCCTAAGTCTATCGTGAAAACATTAATTAATTCAAATCCCCCAACTGTCACTTAGGCTAGAATTAATTAGTCACGCTTAGACCCTTGTTACTTGGCGATTGAGGCAATTATACGTCCTAATCTTTAACGGTAAAACATACATAAGGACTCGGGCGTCACTCTTAATCAGTTACACATGTTATTGGGATGCAAATGAAGGAAGAACATGCAAGAGATCAACAATTACAAGCTAGAAATTCAAACAAACCCTCACTAAGCATCAAGATTACCCCTAAACCTCAAATTAGAGCACTTACCTTAGTTGCCCGTTGTGCAAATCAAGAGAAATAACCAATGTGGAAGCTTTATTGATGAGAAAAGGGAAGAAAATGGAGTTTGAAGCTCCCACCCGAGCCTACAAGAATGGTGGAAATCGAAAATGGGGAAGAGAATGACCTAAAAATCGGAGAAATGGGCTATATAATCCTCGGAGCGTCTCGACGCTAGGGCAGTGTCTTGACGTTGCGCCTTAAATTTGCAGCGCGCGCGCGTTCGGAGCGTCGAGACGCTCTCGCTCGACGCTTGCTCTCGGGTTTTTCCTGAAAATTGGACGAAGCAGTGTCGAGACGCTGAGCAACGTTGAGCCAGCGTCTCGACGCTGTTATTCAACGCTAACTCTCGGGTTTGAGCTTCAACTTGTGTTAATTTTTGGCACTTTCGGGCAATTTCTTCCTTCCTTGAGCTCCCTCAATCCCGATGCGTCCATGAAGCTTTTAAACGTCTCTTTTACCCCCGAAGCACGTCCTCAGACTCCCCGAGCTCTCTACCACAAGCTTACCTATAACAAGGCAATTTAATCAATATTAAGCATGGTTTTTAGCTATAATTAGGGAGTAAATAATAGCTCTATTTTGGAGCTATCAATATATATATAATTTCCTAAACAATCTATTATTTTTTCTAATATTATTAATGTCGCAACGTCATCGCGACGCGGAGCGGCCGACGTCCTCTTTTAAGGGTTTTGTTTAAAAAATAAAAGAGATGGAGTCGCCACCAGAGATGGAGTCGCCACCAATCATTTTGGGTGTGATTGGTCACCTTAAAACGAAAACTGGTCTAAGAAAACAGAAATTAAGTTCGGGGGTCGGTTGAGTGTAGGGAAGGTGTTAGCACCCTACAACACCAGTTAAAACGGTAGCAAAATTTTATATTTATTATCCAATTAAATTTGTTAAAAAAGTCCTTAATTTGAGAAAAAGGAAATAATATTACATTTAAAAATATGTCTCACTTACTCATATCTGAACTTTAAGAATAAAGTAAGAATTTGATATAGTGGGTGAAATTATCCATTAATTGATTATCACGTTTTAAAATTTTTCTTAAATAAAGAAAATTATCACCTCAAGAATTTGAGAAAATCCCAACTCCGTCATAGGATTTTTACATGATAAAATTAATTGAAATTCGTTTTGAAATACTTTTGAAAATTCTAATTTTAGAATAAATTGAAAATCAAATCAAAGATCTAATTTTAAAATCATTTAAAAAGCCCGAGTTTAAAACAAAATAAATCAACATTATTTTAGAAATCTTAAATTAAGGTAAACAAATTAAGAATTGTTTTTTTAGAATTTTCATTTTTTTAAATCAAAACATAACACAAAAATAAAGAAATAAAAAAAACATAAAACTTAACTAAAAGTTAAGAGTGCAATTTTTTAAATTTTTTGTTAATAGCAAAATTGTAAATAAGATAAAAAAATAAATGCAAAATTGTAAATAAACTTAAAACTTTAAAATGAAGATTTATTCTCTCTTACCCCACGTGAAAAAGATGAATCCTAGATTCAAGGCTGCCGTTTGTGAGCTTCGTCCGCCGCCAATCTGGTTCTTCTTCAACACCGATCTGGAGAAGTCGCCACCGTCTGCTCGTCGCTCAATGGTTGCCTCCTAAGTTCGAAGATGGTGTTTGGATGAAGGTGGAGAAGATGAAGTTGGGGAAGAAGATGGAGGAAGAGAAAGAGTGTGGGACATTGAGGAAAGAAAATTGATTTTTTTAGTCAAATCAAGATTTTGACTTAAAAAATCACATTTTAAATTCTCTAAACTCTAATTTTATCGATCTCCCCTCTACGAGCCTTTTGCTATGATACTTCTCTTCTCTCCTTCTGAATGATTCTTTACCCGATATTTATAGACGATGAGAACGTCAAACAAGGTTAAAATCAAACAACTAATTACTCGAAATTTTATTCTTAATTGAAACTAATTTTGACAAAAATGAACAAATCTGTTATACCCATAAATGAATATCAAAATTTTAATCCAAAAATGAATTAAATAATTTATACTCATAAATAAATATCAAATTTTAACCAAAAAATGAATTAAATAATTTATACTCATAGATGAATATCAAATTTTTAATCCAAAAATGAATTAAATAATTTATACTCATAAATGAATATCAAATTTTAACCCAAAAATGAATTAAATAATTTATACTCATAAATGAATATCAAATTTTAACCCAAAAATGAAGTAAATAATTTATACTCATAAATGAATATCAAATGTTTAATCTAAAAACGAATTAAATAATTTATACTCATAAATGAATATCAAATTTTAACCCAAAAATGAATTAAATAATTTATACTCATAAATGAATATCAAATTTTAACCCAAAAATGAATTAAATATTTTATACTCATTGGATAGAAATAAATGAATATTAAATTTTAGCCATAAAATGACTTATAAATTTTATACTCATAAAATGCTAATTTTATTTGTCAAATTAGGTAAAAATCCTTCTCAAACAATTAAAACATTAATTTTGTTATTTTTCTCCAATTTTCGAAATTAATTAAATACATAATAAAAGTGAATTTACAACTTAAAAAGACTCAATCAAATATGATAAAAAAATAAATAAATAAGGTAAAAACATTAATAATAAACAAATGCCCGGACCAAATACGGTATCTACAGCTTGCTCCCCTTTGTGTATCTTTGAAGAATTGAAAGGGTAGACAAAGGACGAAGACAACGTATTAGGAAGGTGAAAAATTGTTTATTATTAAAACAAAGACGGACTTGGGTTTACACAGGCTACGACCTCTAATCTTGGATTAGGGTTCGATTTAACCAACAAGGAAAATAAAACGGACCTGGGTTATGTCCACAGGCTTCGACCGCTAATCTTGGATTAGGGTTTGATTTAACCAACAGGAAAATGAAACGGACCTGAGTTATATCCACTGGCTTCGACCGCTAATCTTGGATTAGGGTTCGATTTAACCAACAAGAAAAATGAAACGGACCTGGGTTATGTGCACAGGCTTCGACCGCTAATGCTGGATTAGGGTTCAATTTAACCAACTGAAATTTAAAACGGACCTAGGCTATCTCCCGGGCTTCGACTGCTAATGCTGGATTAGGGTTCGATTTAACCAACTGGAATTTAAAACGGACCTGGGCTATCTCCCGGGCTTCGACCGCTAATGCTGGATTAGGGTTCGATTTAACCAACTGAAATTTAAAACGGACCTGGGCTATCTCTCGGGCTTCGACCGCTAATGCTGGATTAGGGTTCGATTTAACCAACAAGAGAATTGAACGGACCTGGGTTATGTCCACAGGCTTTGACCGCTAATCATGGATTATGGTTCGATTTAACCAACAAAGGAAATGAAACGGACCTGGGTTATGTCCACAGGCTTCGACCGCTAATCTTGGATTAGGGTTCGATTTAACCAACAAGACAATGAAACGGACCTGAGTTTTGTCCACAGGCTTCGACCGCTAATCTTGGATCAGGGTTCGATTTAACCAACAAAGTAAATGAAACGGACCTGGGTTATGTCCACAGGCTTCGACTGCTAATCTTGGATCAGGGTTCGATTTAACCAACAAGGAAATGAAACGGACCTGGGTTATGTCCACAGGCTTCGACCGCTAATCTTGGATCAGGGTTCGATTTAACCAACAAGGAAATGAAACGGACCTAGGTTATGTCCACAGGCTTCGACCGCTAATCTTGGATCAGGGTTCGATTTAACCAACAAGGAAATGAAACGGACCTGGGTTATGTCCACAGGCTTCGACCGCTAATCTTGGATCAGGGTTCGATTTAACCAACAAGGAAATGAAATGGACCTGGGTTATGTCCACAGGCTTCGACCGCTAATCTTGGATCAGGGTTCGATTTAACCAACAAGGAAATGAAACGGACCTGGGTTATGTCCACAGGCTTCGACCGTTAATGCTAGATTAGGGTTCGATTTAACCAACTGAAATTTAAAACGGACATGGGCTATTGTTACCTCTCCAAAAGTACATTATTTAGGGACATATTTACCTTAAAATCATGTAATCTCTTGAGCGTTTTTGTTAGAATTTAGCTTAATACGTGCTTAAATGTGAGAATTCGAGGAATGAAGCTAAAATAGGACTTATTTGGAAAAGGAACGAAAAAGAATAGAAAATGATGCTAAAAGAGTTAAAATGTACATTGCAGGAGAATTGCTGAAACATTGCTGGGAGCGCAATGAACATTGCGGACACCGCAAGGAAACCGCAATTCCAAGCTGCTGCTGCTGAACTTTTCCCAGCCGCCAGTTGTCGTGGTTGCGATCTTTCAGCCGCCTAAGCCTTCCCCTGTTGCCACGTGGAGGGTTGCTGTTCAGAATGGATGGTTCTCCATGGCTGAAGGTATCTGCAAAAGCTATAAAAAGAGGTGAAGGGTGAAGGAGAAACACAGCTCGGAAGCGTGGAGTTCTCCGTCACAACGCAATCCACATACACATTTTCCTTACCCCGTTTGTTGGAACGAAGAAATAAGCCCTTGGCGTCGATAATTCGAGAGGAAGAAGAGAAGATCCTTCTTCTCTTCTGATTGAATTCATCCCCAAGAACAACTAATCTTCCCCTTCATCCGAGGCGCTTGCGACGAGGAGATCCGTGCACTCTTTTACAAAGCTTTCTTTACTGCTTTCTGTCTTTCATTTCTATTTGCTACACTGATTCGATTCGTCTCTCATTTACTCAGTTCTTTACTGTTTTTCATACCTTCGCACATTGTGTTCTGAACCTTAATTTAGAAAGTAATCACTTAAGTCTTTTCGAGTTCTTCATCTTGTTATCTTCTAATCTCTTGCTTTCATTGAGTACTTTAAATCATGCTTAATCATTCCATCTATTCTAAGTTTCCACAAACCATGAGTAACTAATCACACAAAGGTCTGCTAAAGATGAATCTATAGGGTAGAAATACGAGAGTTCAGCATGTAGGATAGTTTCGAATGCATTGAATGTATGTGTACTTCATCCCATGGGCAATTTCGATCGACCATCCATTTTGTCTAAAGAATTCCTAACCTCCGGAAGGAGTAAGAGTTCAGAGTCGTCCATTCATGCTAGCCTTTCATGGTAGCCAGAAAATGACCTAGGAATAGGCGTTTTCCTAGCACGATTCATTAGCTTGCTTGTATAAATAAATGTTTATGTCTTACTTGGATATGAGTGAACTAAAAGATCTAATGCATGTAATCGAGAGATGCATGAGACTGAGCTAAATCGATGCATGATAAGTTAATCTACTGCTGAATGATCGTATGTAAAAGCCTATAGAGGAGTCTTAAGTCGACCTTGTTTCCTTATCTCACCTTTAAATCGTTGCTAAATTAATTGCTAGATAATTGCGGGAACCGCAATTCTATAGTTCTGTTTTTGCCTTAGCATTTTTCCCAGTCTTTTACCTTTGCGATTTTATTGCTAGAATATTGCTAGATCCGCAATTCTATCTTCTCCACATCAAAGCTTAATCTCTTTACTTGCTTTCGTTTATGCTTGCATACTTCTTACATTCTTTGTTAGTTCGGCACATCAACCTCAAATCCACCCAATTTAAGTGACCCTCTCTAATTTAACACCTCACTTCGTTAGTAACTAAACTCATTCTCTGTGGGAAAACGAATTAAAAAATACTCATCACTTGCTGCAGATCATGTATGCTTGCATGTTCTGAGTGCTCTTCGCATTACATTTTATTTACACACTGAGCATGCAACAACTATCTCCCGGGCTTCGACCGCTAATGCTGGATTAGGGTTCGATTTAACCAACAAAGAAAAATGTAAAAGGTTGAGTGATAGATTTTGATTTTGGTTTTGGTTTTTTTATTTTAAATTTAAATGGGACAACGATTTTTATTTCAAAACTTTGTTGTTAAAATGAAAGATATTTTTTAAAACAGGGACTTCGTATTTTAGAAATTTGCTTAAAAATGGACAACGGTTTTTATTTCAAAACTTAGTTGTCAAAATGAAAGATATTTTTAAAACAGGGACTTTGTATTTCAGAAATTTGCTTTAAAAGGTGACGGTTTTTATTTCAAAACTTAGTCGTCAACACAAAAGACACTTTTAAAACAGGGACTTCGTATTTCAGAAATTTGCTTTAAAAGGGACAACGATTTTTATTTCAAAACTCAGTCGTCAAACAAAAGACTACTTTAAAACAGGGACTTCGTATTTCAGAAATTTGCTTTAAAGGGACGACGATTTTTATTTCAAAACTTAGTCGTCAACACAAAAGACACATTTAAAACAGGGACTTCGTATTTCAGAAATTTGCTTTAAAAGAGACAACAGTTTTTATTTCAAAACTTAGTTGTCAAACAAAGACTCCTTTAAAACAGGGACTTCGTATTTCAGAAATTTGCTTTAAAAGGGACAACGGTTTTTATTTCAAAACTTAGTCGTCAACACAAAATACACTTTTAAAACAGGGACTTCGTATTTCAGAAATTTGCTTTAAAAGGGACAACGGTTTTTATTTCAAAACTTAGTTGTCAAACAAAAGACTTCTTTAAAACAGAGACTTCGTATTTCATAAATTTGCTTTAAAAGAATGACGATTTTTATTTCAAAATTTAGTCGTCAACACAAAAGACACTTTTAAAACAGAGACTTCGTATTTCATAAATTTGTTTTAAAAGGGACAACGGTTTTTATTTCAAAACTTAGTTGTCAAACAAAAGACTACTTTAAAACATGGACTTCGTATTTCATAAATTTGCTTTAAAGGGACGGCGGTTTTTATTTCAAAACTTAGTCGTCAACACAAAAGACACTTTTAAAACAGGGACTTCGTATTTCAGAAATTTGCTTTAAATGGGACAACGATTTTTATTTCAAAATTTAGTTGTCAAACAAAAGACTATTGTAAAACAGAGACTTCGTATTTCATAAATTTGCTTTAAAGGGACGACGATTTTTATTTCAAAACTTAGTCGTCAACACAGAAGACACTTTTAAAATAGGGACTTCGTATTTCAGAAATTTGCTTTGGACAACGGTTTTTATTTCAAAACTTAGTTTTCAAACAAAGACTCCTTTAAAACAGGGACTTCGTATTTCAGAAATTTGCTTTAAAGGGACGACGATTTTTATTTCAAAACTTAGTCGTCAACACAAAATACACTTTTAAAACAGGGACTTCGTATTTCAGAAATTTGTTTTAAAAGGGACAACGATTTTTATTTCAAAACTTAGTTGTAAAAAACAAGACTCCTTTAAAACAGGGACTTCGTATTTCAGAAATTTGCTTTAAAAGAATGACGGTTTTTATTTCAAAACTTAGTCGTCAACACAAAATACTCCTTTAAAACAGGGACTTCGTATTTCAGAAATTTGCTTTAAAAGGGACAACGATTTTTATTTCAAAACTTAGTTTTAAAACAAAAGACTACTTTAAAACAGGGACTTCATATTTCAGAAATTCGCTTTAAAAGGGGCAACGATTTTTATTTCAAAACCTAGTTGTCAACATTAAACCTTTTGAAAAAATATTTTTTAATTTTTTAATTTTTATCGAAAAATATTAAAAAAATCTCGTGAATATAAAGAAGACTTAAATGCTTGAGTTATGAAATGTGAGTTGGTCAAATGATGTGAATACTAGAATGAATTGATGACTTACTCTCAACAGAGAATGTGATGACATGCAAATGTAAAAATGCCAAAGGCGGTGGAAATTGCTCATCAATAATGCATGACAACGTGTGCCTTAATTTGTTTTGGTTTGATTAATGAAATTGATTTTGAAGGCATGATGACCAATGGTAGAAAAATGAATGTCATGAATGCAGTATGTATGCATGTGCATGCTGATGGTGGATTAAAAATGTCATGAATGCAACATGTATGCATGTGCATGCCAATGGTAGATAAATGCAGCATGGTATGCCTGATCTTTATCTAACCATGATATACGAGAAGGATTTTTTTGATTTTTTTGTTTTAGAAAAAATGATGTAAATGATCTTAAATCGATTAACGAAATGTAAGATATGTGGAAATTATGACATCAAAATGATTTTCATGTTTAAGGAAAAATGATTATCCTTGTCTACTCTCATTGTTCTTGTTAGCTGATACTTAGTAGTAAAGAATCAAAAAGAGAAAATGTTGTCATCATATGAGATTTTTTTTTTTTTTTTGAATGAATGCTTTCACTGGAAAGGAATTATGTATGTCAATCGTAGATTAATCAACCATATTGGGCATGGTGGGTTTTTGAGAAGTGTCTCATATGCTAGTTTAGAGAACTATCAAAGGTAGTTGTCAGTATTGAACATCTTACTTGATTAACTGCTTCATGATTTAGTCTTGTAATACACACAATAGTTTGAATATAAGAAAATGAGTTTGAGTTTGAATAAGTATGAAATAGTAAACAGTACACGTTTTCTTCGTAAGGAAAAGAAAACAAAAAGAATGTGGTTGTCGCAACGTTTTTGCGACGCGGAGCGGCCGACAACCTTTTGTTAAACAGGGGTTTTCACAAAAATGGAGTCGCCACCAATCATTTAGGGTGTGATTGGTCACCTTAAAAATACGGTCTACGAAGTAAAAAAAAATAAGGTTCGGAGGTCGGTTGAGTGTAGGGAAGGTGCTAGCACCCTACAACATCCCGTTTAAAACGGTAGCCAAAACATTTTTATCCTAATTATTTAACTAATTTCAAATGGTCCTTAATAAATAAATAAACAATTAAAAATAATACAATGTCTCAACTAATCATATCCTAACTTTAAAGAAAGTAGGAATTTGATTTTTGTGAGCGAGATTGTTAATTTTGCCATTAGTTGCCTTAATCCCATTTACCGGGATCGTACAACAAAAAAAAGAATTTTGAAATCAATAAATAAAAAAAATCCTTTTGTTTTGAAATCAAAATAATTTCTAAAATTAATTTAAAACCCCAATTTTAAATCAACAATTCTTTTTGTTTCGAAATCAAAGCAATTTTGGGATTTAATTTAAAAACTCATTTTGAAATCAACCATTCTTTTATTTACAAATCAAAAAAAATTTTGAAATTCAATTTAAAACTTGGTTTGAAAATCAAATTCTTTTTGCTTGAAATTCGATTTAAAACTCAATTTGGAATTGAAAACTCTTTTGATTTGAAATCGAAAACAATTTGAAATTCAATTTTAAAATTCAATTTTAAAATCAAATGAAAACTTTTAAAAGAGAGTGATTCCTGTAATTAGCGCATAATGGCATGTGATAATAAATCCTCAAAGATAGGGAAACCCTATTTATCCCGGGATTTCAATTAAAGTTAAAATACCCTCGAGATGAGAGAAACAATCCTTCATCTCTCCCGGGGTTGCAAATTAAAACTAAATACCCTCGAGATGAGAGGAACAATCCTTCATCTCTCCCGGGGTTGCAAATTAAAATTAAAGTACCCTCGAGATGAAAGGAACGGTCATTCATCTCTCCCGGGGTTAACAAATTAATATTAAAATACTGCGCACAAACTAACGAGAAAGAAAATAACGAAAATAAAGCGATAATTAAATAAACGCGCAAGCTAATATAACTAAACCCGAAAACACACTTAAGAATTAAAAAAACTGAAACTAAATAAACCAGCAGGCCTATGCGATATAACCTTCTTCTTCACGAATTGCTCAGCCGCTGGTCTTCTTCTTCCACGCCGTTCCTGTCATCGGAGCTCCGACCACCGCGCGCGCCACCTTGGAGGTTCGAGAACACTGCCGTTGGCCCGAGGTTGCGCCGCAGCTGGTCTGAAGGATGAAGACGATGAGGCCGCCTTCGATCTGAGTTCGTGGCTGCCATCGTCATGGAGGGGATCGTCGCCGGCGTCTGGATCTGGTTCGAGGGAGTTCCTCTTGTGCGTCTGGAGTTGTTGCGAAGTGAGGTTCGCCGTGAAGGGAGCTTGCGCCGCCGTCCGATCTGAGAAGCTCAAGTCGCCATTGCTGCCGTGCACGCCGTCGCCGAATCGATGTCCGTTGGGTCTGGTTCGTCCGACGAGTTTCGCCGCTTGAGTTGAAGATGGGGCTTGGAGCTCCGCCGGCGTCTGGGTTCGAGGAGATGACCGTCGTTCGACGCCTCGTTCGAGCTCACCGGAGAGATCGAAACCGCAGCTGGAGTGGTTCAAGAATGGAGCTCCGCCGCTGATCTGGTCTACTCGGGTTTATCCTTCGCCGTCTGGGTCTGAGGTTGAAGATCTGAGGTTGCGGAAGAAGAAGAGTCTGATTCGTCTGAGTTCGAGCGCCGCTGTGGTCCGCCGGAGAGAAGATGAAAACGCCGTCGTCTGGAGATGAGGAAATGAGCTTCGTCGCTGTTGGGTATCGCCGTCGTTCGTGGAGGTTCGAGGGGGTGCTCCGTTCGCCTTCGCCTACGTTTTTTAGCTTCATGGTCGTCTGCGGTTTGAAGCTACGCCGGAGAGAATGAAGGTCTGCCGCCGTGCCGCCGCCGTGGATCACCGGAGCTCTGCCGCCGTGCCGTGGTGGTTCTCCGCCGTGAGCCCGTCGGAGTTAGGGTGAAGAAGAAGAGGATGGATGGAGGAGATATTTGGAGAAGATGATGAATAGTGAGGAGAGAGAATGGAGAGAAATGATTTTTTTTAATGCTTTGGGATCACCAATAATTTGTCTTATCCTCCTCTCAATTTATAGGCCATCATTAGGTCTAAAAGGCACATGGGCCTATTTTGGCCCCTTCCCAAAATTGGCTACCCTAAAAAAAACCTAAAACCCTAAACTAAACACCAAATTGGAATTTTAAACCCAAAACTTAAAATAAAACGCTAAATTGGAATCCCGAGATCGGGACACTAAAATTGAAAACCCCAAAAATGGACCCTAGATTGGAACCCTAAATTGGAAACCCTAAAAATGGAAACCCTAAATTGGAACCCTAAATTGGAAATCCTAAAAATGGAAACCCTAAAATGGAACCCTAAATTGGAAACCCTAAAAATGGAAACCCTAAATTGGAAACCCTAAAAATGGAAACCTTAAATTGGAACCCTAAAACCAAAAACTGAAAACAAAACGCAACGGAAATCCGAGATCAAAGCGTTAAACCCTAAAACAAAACCCAGGAAGCTTCGAACGACCCGCTAACGAAATACAATTTTTGTGATTTTCTTGAAAACTTCGAAAATGACGGAAAAACGCGAAATTAAAGAAAAACTCCAAAAATATTTAAAAATGAGTGAAAAACATAAAATATGTGAAAAATCCAAAATGATGATAAATAAGGCCGGACGAAATACGGTGTCTACAGCTTGCCCCCCTTTGTATATCCTTGAAGAATTGAAAGGGTAGACAAATGATAATGACAAAGTATTTGGACGGCCACAAAGGTTTATCATCAACAACAACGTGGACCTGGTTTCGCCAGGCTTCGACCAGCTATCGGGACGGAACCACAGACATAGGGTTCGATTTAACCAACAAGAATTTAAACGGACCTGGTTTTGCCAGGCTTCGACCAGCTATCGGGATGGACCACAGACATAGGGTTCGATTTAACCAACAGGAATTTAAACGGACCTGGTTTTGCCAGGCTTCGACCAGCTATCGGGACGGAACCACAGACATAGGGTTCGATTTAACCAACAAAAATTTAAACGGACCTGGTTTTGCCAGGCTTCGACCAGCTATCGGGACGGAACCACAGACATAGGGTTCGATTTAACCAACAGAGATTTAAACGGACCTGGTTTTGCCAGGCTTCGACCAGCTATCGGGACGGAACCACAGACATAGGGTTCGATTTAACCAACAGAAATTTAAACGGACCTGGTTTTGCCAGGCTTCGACAAGCTATCGGGACGGAACCACAGACATAGGGTTCGATTTAACCAACAGGAATTTAAACGGACCTGGTTTTGCCAGGCTTCGACCAGCTATCGGGACGGAACCACAGACATAGGGTTCGATTTAACCAATAGGAATTTAAACGGACCTGGTTTTGCCAGGCTTCGACCAGCTATCGGGACGGAACCACAGACATAGGGTTCGATTTAACCAACAGGAATTTAAACAGACCTGGTTTTGCCAGGCTTCGACCAGCTATCGGGACGAAACCACAGACATAGGGTTCGATTTAACCAACAGGAATTTAAACAGAACTGGTTTTGCCAGGCTTCGACCAGCTACCGGGACAGAACCACAGACATAGGGTTCGATTTAACCAACAGGAATTTAAACGGACCTGGTTTTGCCAGGCTTCGACCAGCTACCGGGACGGAACCACAGACATAGGGTTCGATTTAACCAACAGGAATTTAAACGGACCTGGTTTTGCCTGGCTTCGACCAGCTATCAAGACGGAACCACAGACATAGGGTTCGATTTAACCAACAAAAATTTAAACGGACCTGGTTTTGCCAGGCTTCGACCAGCTATCGGGACGGAACCACAGACATAGGGTTCGATTTAACCAACAAAAATTTAAACGTACCTGGTTTTGCCAGGCTTCGACCAGCTATCGGGACGGAACCACAGACATAGGGTTCGATTTAACCAACAAGAATTTAAACGGACCTGGTTTTGCCAGGCTTCGACCAGCTATCGGGATGGAACCACAGACATAGGGTTCGATTTAACCAACAGGAATTTAAACGGACCTGGTTTTGCCAGGCTTCGACCAGCTATCGGGACGGAAGCACAGACATAGGGTTCGATTTAACCAACAGGAATTTAAACGGACCTGGTTTTGCCAGGCTTCGACCAGCTACCGGGACGGAACCACAGACATAGGGTTCGATTTAACCAACAGGAATTTAAACGGACCTGGTTTTGCCAGGCTTCGACCAGCTACCGGGACGGAACCACAGACATAGGGTTCGATTTAACCAACAGGAATTTAAACGGACCTGGTTTTGCCAGGCTTCGACCAGCTATCGGGACGGAACCACAGACATAGGGTTCGATTTAACCAACAAAAATTTAAACGGACCTGGTTTTGCCAGGCTTCGACCAGCTATCGGGACGGAACCACAGACATAGGGTTCGATTTAACCAACAAAAATTTAAACGGACCTGGTTTTGCCAAGCTTCGACCAGCTATCGGGACGGAACCACAGACATAGGGTTCGATTTAACCAACAAGAATTTAAACGGACCTGATTTTGCCAGGCTTCGACCAGCTATCGGGATGGAACCACAGATAAGGGTTCTATTTAACCAACAGGAATTTAAACGGACCTGGTTTTGCCAGGCTTCGACCAGCTATCGGGACGGAACCACAGACATAGGGTTCGATTTAACCAACAGGAATTTAAACGGACCTGGTTTTGCCAGGCTTCGACCAGCTACCGGGACGGAACCACAGACATAGGGTTCGATATAACCAACAGGAATTTAAACGGACCTGGTTTTGCCAGGCTTCGACCATCTATCGGGACGGAACCACAGACATAGGGTTCGATTTAACCAACAGAAATTTAAACGGACCTGGTTTTGCCAGGCTTCGACCAGCTATCGGGACGGAACCACAGACATAGGGTTCGATTTAACCAACAGGAATTTAAACGGACCTGGTTTTGCCAGGCTTCGACCTGCTACCGGGACGGAACCACAGACATAGGGTTCGATTTAACCAACAGGAATTTAAACGGACCTGGTTTTGCCAGGCTTCGACCAGCTATCGGGACGGAACCACAGACATAGGGTTCGATTTAACCAATAGGAATTTAAACGGACCTGGTTTTGCCAGGCTTCGACCAGCTATCGGGACGGAACCACAGACATAGGGTTCGATTTAACCGACAGGAATTTAAACGGACCTGGTTTTGCCAGGCTTCGACCAGCTATCGGGACGGAACCACAGACATAGGGTTCGATTTAACCAACATGAATTTAAACGGACCTTGTTTTGCCAGGCTTCGACCAGCTACCGGGACGGAACCACAGACATAGGGTTCGATTTAACCAACAGGAATTTAAACGGACCTGGTTTTGCCAGGCTTCGACCAGCTACCGGGACGGAACCACAGACATAGGGTTCGATTTAACCAACAGGAATTTAAACGGACCTGGTTTTGCCAGGATTCGACCAGCTATCGGGACGGAACCACAGACATAGGGTTCGATTTAACCAACAGAAATTTAAACGGACCTGGTTTTGCCAGGCTTCGACCAGCTATCGGGACGGAACCACAGACATAGGGTTCGATTTAACCAACAGGAATTTAAACGGACTTGGTTTTGCCAGGCTTCGACCAGCTACCGGGACGGAACCACAGACATAGGGTTCGATTTAACCAACAGGAATTTAAACGGACCTGGTTTTGCTAGGCTTCGACTAGCTATCGGGACGGAACCACAGACATAGGGTTCGATTTAACCAACAGAAATTAAACGGACCTGGTTTTGCCAGGCTTCGACCAGCTACCGGGACGGAACCACAGACATAGGGTTCGATTTAACCAACAGAAATTTAAACGGACCTGGTTTTCCCAGGCTTCGACCAGCTATCGGGACGGAACCACAGACATAGGGTTCGATTTAACCAACAGGAATTTAAACGGACCTGGTTTTGCCAGACTTCGACCAGCTATCGGGACGGAACCACAGACATAGGGTTCGATTTAACCAACAGGAATTTAAACGGACCTGGTTTTGTCAGGCTTCGACCAGCTATCGGGACGGAACCACAGACATAGGGTTTGATTTAACCAACTGAAATTTAAACACAGAGTGAGATGAGTGGGATTTTTTTTTTTTTTTTTTTATGTGTGTGTGTGTGTGCGACAATGATTTTTATTTCAAAACTTAATTGTCAAAACAAAAGATAGCGGTTTTTATTTCAAAACTTAGCTGCAAAACAAAAGACAACGGTTTTTATTTCAAAACTTAGTTGCCGGACAAAAGACAGCGGTTTTTATTTCAAAACTTAGCTGCAAAACAAAAGACAATGGTTTTTATTTCAAAACTTAGTTGCCGAACAAAAGACAGCGGTTTTTATTTCAAAACTTAGCTGCCGACAAAAACTTGAAAAAGACTCTTTGGAAAGTATTAAAAACTCTCATGGATATGAAGAAGTCCTAAATGCATTTTTTTTTTTTTTTTTTTTTTTTTTTTAATGAGCTGGTGAGATTGACCCTCAAATGAGAATATGATGCAAGTGCGAGTTGCAAAATGTGACTCGAATGTCGCACAAAACATGAGTGCATGTGTTGATGTGTAATGTCAATGATGAAACAATGCTCATTAATTCTTAGAAGCAACAATGCAATTGATAATTTAATGAAGATGTGTCTTGATTTGCTTGGCTTGACCAATGGATTTGACTTTGAAAGCATGACGCAATGATGCATATGCATGCTAATGGTAGAAGATGATTGTTTATGAGTGCAACATGTGTGCATAATATGTTAAAGATAATGAATGTCATGAATGCAACATGTATGCATGTGCATTAACAAAATGTCATAGTTGTAGCATGTATGCATGAGCATGCTAGGAGTAGGATGACGAATGTCATGGATGCAGTATGTATGCATGATACTGATGCACATGCATCCTATGGATAAAATAATGTCATGAATGTAACACGTATGCATGATATTAACAAAATGTCATAGTTGTAGCATGTATGCATGAGCATGCTAGGAGTAGGATGACGAATGTCATGGATGCAGTATGTATGCATGATACTGATGCACATGCATCCTAGGGATAAAATAATGTCATGAATGTAACACGTATGCATGATATTGATGCATGTGCATCCTAAAGATAGGATAATGTCATGAATGCAACATGTGTGCATATGCTTGTCAAAGGTAGAAGACTGACTGAATGCAACATGCTAAGGTAAGAAAAATGATCGAATGCAATGTGTGTGCAAGATTCATATGATTTACCAACTAGCCATGTTATGTGATTTTTTTTTTTTTTTTTTTTTTTTTTTTGAAATTATGATGTTAATGATATCAACTTACATGATGGAATTCAGGATTTGTGAAAACAAATGCTTAATCAAAAATGACTTTTGTGTTATTGAAATGATCACTCTTGCTTAAGTTCATTGATCTTATCAGCCAATACTTAGCGGAGAATCAAATGAAAATAATGGTGTCATCATCAGATTTTTTTTTTTTTTTTTTTTTTTTGCTTTGAATGCTTTCTTTCACCTGAGAGAAATTAAATGTGTCAGTCTTAGATCACTCAACCATATTGGACATTGTGAGCTGTTGGGTAGATTCTCATGTGCTAGGTTAGAGAACTTATCAAAAGTAATAATGTTGAACATTTTCTAATTAAACTGCTTCATAACTTAGCCTTATAATGAACAAAAATGTTGGATTATAAGAAAGTGAATTTAGATTTGGAAATATGGGATGACAACCAATGAGGTTTTTTTTTTTTTTTTTTTTTTTTTTTTTTTTTTTTTTTTTGTAAGCAAAAGAAGGAAGGAATGCGAAGGAAGATGTAGTAGTACTCGCATGCTTTCAGAATATCTCTTGGACAATAAGAGATCGAAAATATTTTTCACATTTGAGTGAGAAATTGGAAATTGGTTAGATGGAAAGATGAGTGAATTGACTCTATTTCCTCGGACAAGGTTTAGAGAGCTAGAAGTAGCTTATTGAGAAATTCTCGCTTTTCTTTGAGTAAACTCGAAATCTTTGATGATATTTGATCTAGTGTGGCAAAGGCGTAGGCTTTGCCCCAGTATTGATGATGTGTGACTGAGATACCCCTAGCTTGGCGAGACGTAACCTCTTGATCTACTGATTGCACGAGTCTTTTTTTTTTTTTTTTTGGAATGATGCAATAAAATGCCCCAACTTGATGATGATTTCGCTCTATTTGCGGCAAAAACGTGGGCTTTGCCCCAGTATTGATGACGTTCAAATGAGACACTTCAAGCTTTGTGAGATGTAGCTTTTTTGATCAATTGATTGCACCAATCTTTTTTTTTTAGACATGATGCAATAACGTGTTCCAACTTGTAGACGGTGGCTTCGCTCTATTTGTGGCAAAGACGTGGGCTTTGCCCCAGTGTTGCAAAGACGAGGGCTTTGCCCCAGTTTTGCTGATGTCCAACAAGCTTTGTGAGATGTAGCTTCTTGATCAATTGATTGCACCAATCTTTTTTTTTTTTGAATGAAAGGTGCAATAAGATGCTCAAGCTTTGACGACGACTTCGCTCTATTGTGGCAAAGACGTGTGCTTTGCCCTAGTGCTGCAAAGACGAAGGCTTTGCCCCAGTCTATGATGTTGCTCCAGCGTGTGGCAAAGGCATAGGCTTTGCCCCAGTGTTGCGAAGACGAGATCCGGCGTGGCTCAGACATAGGCTTTATCCTGATGTGGCAAAGGCGAAGGTTTTGCCCCCAGCTTATCGATTTACCGCGGAGACCTTTCAGCATCTTCAAGATGTAGCTTTTATTGCATCATCCTCGGTTTTTTTTTTTTTTTTTTTTTTTTTACGGTGCAACCAGACTCTGATGTCACTCTAGCACACATTCTCTATCATTTTTTTATCCACACTCCTTGTGATGATGTTAACTCCGAGCAAAAACTCATTTAAGACCTTGATATAGTTTCTCAAATTACTAATTATCCAGCTCTCAAAAACAACATCTTTAGTCTTGGAATCAATTTATAATCGGGGAAAGAGATAGATCAAAGAATGGGGAAAAGGAGAATTAATTTAAAAAGATGAAGCTCAAATAGTTGTACATGAGAAATTAAAAGTCTTAATTATGAAGCAGTAAATCACAAGCATTCAACATTATTTTATTACATCTGAAGCTCTCCTGGTAACTTCTGGTGGATAATTTTGAGAGGTTCGTCACATAATTGAGTGTGACTTGCTTTGCAAAAGGCTAGGCGGATAGAAAGATGTAGAGATACACCGTATAAATGTAGATGGTGAAATGAACCAACTATTTTGCGGTGGATCTACAAATTTAGAAGATTGCCTCAAAATTATGTGTGGCATGCAGGTACAAGGTTTTACAGTGAGTAATTTTGAACAGTCACTGCAAGATGGGCTTGCCCCAATGTGATAATTAGAACACTGCTTAGTGGGGTATGATGGTATGATTTTTAGCACATGAAAGGTAATGAAGGTCAAAATAAAGTTCCTCTTGAAATAGAGTTCAACTTAAAGCTTGAGAGGAGTATTTTGAACAGGTAATGAGATGGTTGAGACCGACAAATTTCTCAGAGAAAAGCAGTAAAAGGAACCTTGTTTTTTTTTTTTTTTTTTTTTTTGCGATGATTCACCATGATTTGTATTCAATTCTTGCTAAAGTTTTAGCTAATAAGAACGACTAAAACAATCACAAGAATGATCAAGTAAATACACAAAAGACTTTTTTGATTTTTTTTTTTTTTTTTAATTATTTTTTTGATTTTTTTTTTTTTTTTTTTATTTATGCAAGTGATGAGATTTTTAATTTCAAAATATGCATGAAATGTAATTATTGAAAGACCCTCCCTTTTTATTTTATGAGATGCAAAATGAGACGATGCATGAAACTATTGCCACATGCGATTTTATGCAATTAAGAACAAACGAAATCTTTGAACGACTCGACATGCGAAATGCGATAATGCATGCATGAATGACATGATATAATGTAATGCAACTGATTTTTATTTTTCTGGCTTATTATGCAAGATGAAACAATATGATACAACAAATGATTTTTTTGTTTTTGTTTTTTTTTTTTTTTTTTTTGAAAATGCATGAACAATTTTCATGATGTGATAACGTGGTGTCATGCAATGATTTTAATTTTCTATCATGCAAAATGAAACGACACATGCATGGACGCCCTTTTTTTTTATTTTATGCATAATGTTATGTAAAAATATTTTTTTTTTTTTTTTTTTTTTTTTTTTTTGCGATGTTATGACATGACATGCAAACAAGCAACGTTATGCAAATTATTAGTGATTTTTTTTTCAATTGGGATGTTATGAGATGTTATGCAAGATGAGCTAATGCTTTTTTGTTTTATGTGTGAAATATTTTTATGCATGCCTTTGAGACTCTATGCATGTCATGCAAAGTGAACTAATGCATGCATGAACATTTGCTATGATGTCTGTGATTTTTTTTTTTTTTTTTTTTTTTGTCATGCAAATGAACTAATGCCGAATTTTTTTTGATGTGATGAATTTTGGTGCATGTACAAAGATGGTACGATGCAACGAATGATGAAATGTTATGACTTCTCGTTCAAATGAGAAAATGCATGAACCTCTTTTATGACGTGATAATGTGATGAACTTTGATGCGTGCTTAAAGAATTAACAAGGTATGGACATTCTTTGTGAATGCATGATGATATGCAACTGAATGCTAATTCGACATGCGAAATGAATTTATGATGCATTGACATTTTTTTAATATGCATGATGATATGCAATTGAATGAACAAATGTCAAACGACATGCACAATGAAATGATGCATGGACACATATTTTTTTTATTTTTTTTCTACGCATGATGATATGCAATTAAATGATTTGACATGCAAAATGATTTTATGATGCATGAACATTTTTTATTATGCATGATGACATGCAATGAATATTCGACATGCGAAATGAATTTATGAAGAATGAACACATTTTTTTATGTTGCATGAATGAATGTTTTTATTACACGTGCACGTGTGAAATGACACACTACAATTGATGAAACGATTTTTATGATTTTATGCATGAGAAGATGCTTTTATTATGTGTGCACGTGTGAAATGACACCATGCAACTTGAGATGCAAAATGCAATTTATGAATGATTTTTATTACAGGTGCACGTGTGAAATGACACAATACAATATGAGATGATTTTTTTGACATACAAAATGTAAGAATTGACGATTTTTATTACTCGTGCACGTGTGACATGACACCATGCAATATGAGATTATTTTTTTACATGCAAAATACAAGAATTGAATGATTTTTATTATAGGTGCACTTGTGAAATGACACAATACAATATGAGATGATTTTTTTTTACATGCAAAATGTAAGAATTGATGATTTTTATTACACGTGCACGTTTGACATGACACAATGTAATATGAGATGATTTTTTGACATGCAAAATGCATGAACTAATGTTTTTATTACATGTGCTTGTGTGAAATGACACAATGTAACTTGAGATGCAAAATGCAATTTATGAATGATTTTTATTACAGGTGCACGTGTGAAATGACACCATGCAATATGAGATAATAATTTTTTTTTTTTTTTTTTACATGCAAAATGCATGAGTTTATGCTTTTATTATGTGTGCACGTGTGAAATGACACAATGTAATATGAAATGATTTTTGACATGCAAAATGCATGAACTAATGTTTTTATTACATGTGCTCGTGTGAAATGACACAATGTAACATGAGATGCAAAATGCAATTTATGAATGATTTTTATTACAGGTGCACGTGTGAAATGACACCATGCAATATGAGATAATTTTTTTTTTTTACATGCCAAATGCATGAGTTTATGCTTTTATTATGTGTGCACGTGTGAAATGACACAATGTAATATGAAATGATTTTTGACATGCAAAATGCATGAACTAATGTTTTTATTACATGTGCTCGTGTGAAATGACACAATGTAACATGAGATGCAAAATGCAATTTATGAACGATTTTTATTACAGGTGCACGTGTGAAATGACACCATACAATATGAGATGATTTTTTTTTTTTTTTTTTTTTTACATGCAAAATGCATGAGTTTATGCTTTTATTACGTGTGCGCGTTTGAAATGATATCATGCAATACGAAATGATTTTTTTGACATGCAAAAATGCAAGAATTGATATTTTTATTACATGTGCACGTGTGAAATGACATCATGCAATATGAAATGATTTTCTATGATTTTAAGCATGAGAAGATGCATGAGCATTTTTTCTATGCAAAATGATTTTTAACATGTATGAATGCGCATTTTATTATGCATGAGCACGATGACAATATGCAATTGATGAAATGATTTTTACATGGAAAATACATGAATTGATGTTTTTATTACATGTGCACGTGTGAAATGACATCATGCAATATGAAATGATTTTCTATGATTTTATGCATGAGAAGATGCATGAACATTTTTTTTTCTATGCAAAATGATTTTTAACATATATGAATGCACATTTTATTATGCATAAGTGAAATGACACTATACAATTGAGATAATGCCCGTGATGCATGATTTTTTTTTTTTTTTTTTATACATGCATATGCAAATGAGGGATGAGAAGTGAAGAATTTTTTGGAATGATCAGTTTTTATGCATGCAATTGATTTTTTTTTATTTGTGTATGTCATGCAAAACGAAAGAATTCACAAATTTTTACTTATGCATGAATGATGAAATGAGACTCGATTTTTTTTTGCGATGCATAAACGAGATGCAATTAACGAAAAAGACTTTTTTTTTTTTTTTTTTTTTTTGTGCACGTCTCTAAACCCTGAACGAAAGACTTTATTTGGATGAGAACGCGATAACTCGTAAAAAAAAATGCATGATCCTTAAATTCTAAGATGTGGAAATACAAATGATTTTTTTGATTTTTTTTTTTTTTTTTAAAAAAACGACGTGTAGAACGAATATCACTAGAAGAAAATTTTCTGAAAACGAAAAAATGAAAAATGAACGAAGACTTTTCGTGCGCCTTTACGGGGGCAGGTTACATCCTCCCGCAGGTCGACATTATTCGACTCTCCATTCTAAACCTAAACAAAGAGGTCCCCAATTATAACTGAATGCTAAAAATTAGCAAACGAATTAATTTGAACGTGAATCTTTCGTGCGCCATACAAGGGCGATTATGTCCCTTTGAAGGTCAACATTACTCGATTATCTGTTCTAAACCTCAGGGGGACGACTTGATAATTTTTTGTAAAAAATCAAAATAAAACACATATAATGAAATCAAAACACGCAACTTAAATATGTGAATGAAACACGCAATATGATACAAGCACGAGAATCAAACATGCGACAAAGTAGGTGTATTCTAAAATTCAGAGTTTAAAAAAAAAAAAAAAAATTAACGGTTAACCCTAGGATGTGTATGAGTGTGATTTAGGTTCTAACAATCCTAGAAAAACGGTCCCCGAGCCTTCAAACTGATTAAACAGCGTGGATAGCTCGAGTGGAGAATTTCATGCACCTGCACGAGAACCGAAGTTCCACGAAGGTCACACTACTCAATCTCCGAATCTAATCCTAAATGGTAGAGCCCGGGTAGGAGGCTCGTGAACGAGTGTGTGAAATGCATGATAATGCAAACAATTTAAATTAAAACAATGCATAATCAACGAAAATAATAAACATGATGTGAGAGTAGGGTTCTAAACATAAGAATAAAGGCCCCCAAATTAATTTGAAAGCTAAAGATTAGCTAACGAATTAATCTGAGCGAGAATCTTTCGTGCGCCATACAGGGGCAATTATATCCCCTTGAAGGTCGACATTACTCGATTCTCAATTCTAATCCTAAGAGGTAGAGCCCGGGTAGGAGGGTCGTGAACGTGTGTGAAATGCATGATAACGTAAACAATTTAAATTACGATAAATGGAACAAGTTTAATCAAAGCATAATCACGAGATGACTTAAATAATAAAAATGATGTGAGGGTAAGACTCTAAATCTAAGGATAAAGGCCCCCAAATTAATTTGAAAGCTAAAGATTAGCTAACGAATTAATCTGAGCGAGAATCTTTCGTGCGCCATACAGGGGCAATTATATCCCCTTGAAGGTCGACATTACTCGATTCTCAATTCTAATCCTAAGAGGTAGAGCCCGGGTAGGAGGCTCGTGAACGTATGTGAAATGCATGATAATGCAATAATAATTACGATAAACCAAGTTAATTAAGACAATATAAATCAATAAATAAATAAAACAAACAAGGACCAAAAGGAAAACCGGATAAATGCAAGATAAAATGGAATGACCTAGACCCACTAAAAAGTCCCCAGTGGAGTCGCCATGCTGTCGCAACGTTTTTGCGACGCGGAGCGGCCGACAACCTTTTGTTAAACAGGGGTTTTCACAAAAATGGAGTCGCCACCAATCATTTAGGGTGTGATTGGTCACCTTAAAAATACGGTCTACGAAGTAAAAAAAAACAAGGTTCGGGGGTCGGTTGAGTGTAGGGAAGGTGCTAGCACCCTACAACATCCCGTTTAAAACGGTAGCCAAAACATTTTTATCCTAATTATTTAACTAATTTCAAATGGTCCTTAATAAATAAATAAACAATTAAAAATAATACAATGTCTCAACTAATCATATCCTAACTTTAAAGAAAGTAGGAATTTGATTTTTGTGAGCGAGATTGTTAATTTTGCCATTAGTTGCCTTAATCCCATTTACCGGGATCGTACAACAAAAAAAAAAATTTTGAAATCAATAAATAAAAAAAATCCTTTTGTTTTGAAATCAAAATAATTTCTAAAATTAATTTAAAACCCCAATTTTAAATCAACAATTCTTTTTGTTTCGAAATCAAAGCAATTTTGGGATTTAATTTAAAAACTCATTTTGAAATCAACCATTCTTTTATTTACAAATCAAAACAAATTTTGAAATTCAATTTAAAACTTGGTTTGAAAATCAAATTCTTTTTGCTTGAAATTCGATTTAAAACTCAATTTGGAATTGAAAACTCTTTTGATTTGAAATCGAAAACAATTTGAAATTCAATTTTAAAATTCAATTTTAAAATCAAATGAAAACTTTTAAAAGAGAGTGATTCCTGTAATTAGCGCATAATGGCATGTGATAATAAATCCTCAAAGATAGGGAAACCCTATTTATCCCGGGATTTCAATTAAAGTTAAAATACCCTCGAGATGAGAGAAACAGTCCTTCATCTCTCCCGGGGTTGCAAATTAAAACTAAATACCCTCGAGATGAGAGGAACAATCCTTCATCTCTCCCGGGGTTGCAAATTAAAATTAAAGTACCCTCGAGATGAAAGGAACGGTCATTCATCTCTCCCGGGGTTAACAAATTAATATTAAAATACTGCGCACAAACTAACGAGAAAGAAAATAACGAAAATAAAGCGATAATTAAATAAACGCGCAAGCTAATATAACTAAACCCGAAAACACACTTAAGAATTAAAAAAACTGAAACTAAATAAACCAGCAGGCCTATGCGATATAACCTTCTTCTTCACGAATTGCTCAGCCGCTGGTCTTCTTCTTCCACGTCGTTCCTGTCATCGGAGCTCCGACCACCGCGCGCGCCACCTTGGAGGTTCGAGAACGCTGCCGTTGGCCCGAGGTTGCGCCGCCGCTGGTCTGAAGGATGAAGACGATGAGGCGGCCTTCGATCTGAGTTCGTGGCTGCCATCGTCATAGAGGGGATCGTCGCCGGCGTCTGGATCTGGTTCGAGGGAGTTCCTCTTGTGCGTCTGGAGTTGTTGCGAAGTGAGGTTCGCCGTGAAGGGAGCTTGCGCCGCCGTCCGATCTGAGAAGCTCAAGTCGCCATTGCTCCCGTGCACGCCGTCGCCGAATCGATGTCCGCTGAGTCTGGTTCGTCCGACGAGTTTCGCCGCTTGAGTTGAAGATGGGGCTTGGAGTTCCGCCGACGTCTGGGTTCGAGGAGATGACCGTCGTTCGACGCCTCGTTCGAGCTCACCGGAGAGATCGAAACCGCAGCTGGAGTGGTTCAAGAATGGAGCTCCGCCGCTGATCTGGTCTACTCGGGTTTATCCTTCGCCGTCTGGGTCTGAGGTTGAAGATCTGAGGTTGCGGAAGAAGAAGAGTCTGGTTCGTCTGAGTTCGAGCGCCGCCGTGGTCCGCCGGAGAGAAGATGAAAACGCCGTCGTCTGGAGATGAGGAAATGAGCTTCGTCGTTGTTGGGTATCGCCGTCGTTCGTGGAGGTTCGAGGGGGTGCTCCGTTCGCCTTCGCCTACGTTTTTGAGCTTCAAGGTCGTCTGCGGTTTGAAGCTACGCCGAAGAGAATGAAGGTCTGCCGCCGTGGATCACCGGAGCTCTGCCGCCGTGCCGTGGTGGTTCTCCGCCGTGAGCCCGTCGGAGTTAGGTAGAAGAAGAAGAGGATGGATGGAGGAGATATTTGGAGAAGATGATGAATAGTGAGGAGAGAGAATGGAGAGAAATGATTTATTTTAATGCTTTGGGATCACCAATAATTTGTCTTATCCTCCTCTCAATTTATAGGCCATCATTAGGTCTAAAAGGCACATGGGCCTATTTTGGCCCCTTCCTAAAATTGGCTACCCTAAAAAAAACCTAAAACCCTAAACTAAACACCAAATTGGAATTTTAAACCCAAAACTTAAAATAAAACGCTAAATTGGAGTCCCGAGATCGGGACACTAAAATTGGAACCCTAAATTGGAAACCCTAAAAATGGAAACCCTAAAATGGGACCCTAAATTGGAACCATAAATTGGAAACCCTAAAAATGGAAACCCTAAATTGGAAACCCTAAAAATGGAAACCTTAAATTGGAACCCTAAAACCAAAAACTGAAAACAAAACGCAACGGAAATCCGAGATCAAAGCGCTAAACCCTAAAACAAAACCCAGGAAGCTTCGAACGACCCGCTAACGGAATACAATTTTTGTGATTTTCTTGAAAACTTCGAAAATGACGGAAAAACGCGAAATTAAAGAAAAACTCCAAAAATATTTAAAAATGAGTGAAAAACATAAAATATGTGAAAAATCCAAAATGATGATAAATAAGGCCGGACGAAATACGGTGTCTACAGGTTTTCAAATCTCCTGAACAATAAGAGATTGATTATAAAATTTTTAATATTCGTGTAAGAGATTGAAATATGATCCAATGGAAAACGAATGAAGTGATTCCAATTCTTTGGACAATAGTTTTGAGAACATGAAGCAGCTCCTTAGGAAATCATCAAATGTATATATTCTCCTTTCTTTGAGTAAGCTCGAAGTTTTCGATAAATGCGATAATATCTCCATCTTGACTTGGTCTGGTGTGACAGGATGAATCATTTTGCCCAAATGTGGCAATTGCGACGCCTTTGCCCCAGTGTGTTGATGGTGGTCTTGCTCCAGTATGGCAAAGACGAAGGCTTTCCTCCAGTTTGTTGATGATGGTCTTGCTCCAGTGTGGCAAAGATGAAGACTTTGCTCCATTGTTGATTTAAAGATGAGATTTTTAAGCATTTAGAGATGAAGCTTTTTGATCTATTGATTGCATCAATCTTTTTTTATTTTTTTTTTCCCGATATGATGCAATCAAATGCTTCAGCTTGTCGATATTGATTTTGCCCCCAGCGTAGATGGTGGCCTTGTTCCAGTTTGTTGATATTGGTCTTGCTCCAATGTGGCAAAGATGGAGAGTTTGCTCTAATTTGTTTATGGTAGTTTTGCTCCAGTTTGTTTCATAATGGCTCTGCTCCAGTGTGACAAAAATAGAGGCTTTGCTCCAGCTTTGTTGATGATGACTTTGCTCCAGTGTGCAAAGTTTGAAAGAATTGTCTCGGTTTAGCGAAGATGGAGGCTTTGCCCCAATTGGTTTCATTGCAAAGGAGATTTTCCAAGCATTCCGAGACGTAGGTCCTTGATCTACTGATTGCATTTTTTTTTTTTTTTTTTTTTTTTGCTAAACATTGTTTCTTTTATTTAGCAAGAAATCGTGCAATCACAACACAAAATATTGATGATATATGGCTACTCCTTTATAGCTCATGTAGTCCTTCTATGTCGTTTCTTTGTCCATGATCTTTGGTATTGTGATGAAGATCCTTCAAGCAAAACTCATTGAATGATAGTTGAGATTTGCGAGATAATTTCCAAAGTTGCTGACTCATTTGTGCTCAAAACTACTATCCTTAGTCTTGGAGTAATTTTCTAATCGAGGAAAGACATATGACAAATGATAAGAATAGAAAGAAATGAGAATTTGGATCAAATGAAGTTGAATCCGAGGAATATATGAGAAATTACAAGTCTTAATTATGAAGCAATAGATCACAAGAGTTCAATACTATTTCATTACATTTGCAGTTCTCTTGAAGAATTTGGGATGCCAGCCATCTAATTAAATGTGACAGGTTTAGCAAAAGGCTAGGTGAGTATATAAATGTAGAGGAACATCATACAAGTGTAGATGTTGCATTTAGTCCAAGATTTTGTGGTGGATCAGGGAAAATTGCCTCAAAGTTTATGTGGCATGAGATTCATGGTTTTACAGCGAGTAATTTGGACTCTTATACTGCAAAAGAGTGTTTGTCCCAGTGTGAAGATTAGAATCTCGTTCAAACGATATATGGTGGTATAATGTTTAGCACACGAGAGATATATAGGTCGAAATAAGGTCGTCTTCAACTAGAAGTTCATCTCAATTACAAAACTTGAGAGAAGTATTTTTCAAATAAGACATAAAATGGTTGAGACTTGACAATTTCTTATATAAGAGTAGTGAAAGCACTCATTCCTTTTCTTTTTCTTTCCTTTTTTTTTTTTTTTTTTTTTTTTTTTTTTTTTCTTTTCATTTTCTATTTTTTCATTCCTTCCAAATGATGATTCAACATTTTTGCTCAAAAAGTTTGCTAAAGTTTTAAGAACAATCAAAGTAAACACTAGGGTGATCAAAATAAACATAAAAACTATCATTTTTTCCTTTTTTCAATGATATAATGAAGGATGTGATAAAATTCGAGAAATTTTTGTGAAACATACATGAGATGATATTGTGAAATTAAAAAAACGTTTTTTTTTTTTTTTTTTTAGATGTGAAATGAGATAACGATGCATGGACATTTTTATCCTGTTTGATTTTTTGTTTTTGTGATGTATGCATGTGCATGATAACAAATGATTTTTTTTTTTTTTTTTAATGCATGTGTGAGATGATATGATGCAATGATGAACTACTAATGATTTTTTTATTTGGAAAAACTAACTCAAACACCAGTTCGTACTTGATTGCCATGATATATCCTGTCGGTTTATGATTTCGGACCATAGGCTAGTTCTTGTGCCTTTTTTATTACGAGAAAATTGTAACGTACCAATGATAGTTTTCCCAACACGATAAATTCTTGACCATCTATATTTTTCCTTCATTGGTTTATGACGACCTTATTCCATGTTGGATTCGTATGAATCTTTGAACTCCGAATATTGATTTGACAATATCGCGTATGAATCATAAGGATAATAAAGTCTACCATATCAGAACAAAAGATTGAACGAAATAACGACCCTTTACTGAAATACGAAATGTTGACACAACCATTGATACTATAAAAGATTAAAGTAGCTCTAAGATAGCCTGATTGTTGAACTCAAGGTCCTTTTGAGGCTCCACTTCTTTGTCATTTTCCAACTCGGCTCATGAACCTCTATTGATGATTTGGAAGAAGATTGTTGGTGAAATCAGGTTCATTTCCCTTTTTAAAGTTCAACCAACCTGCCTTGATCAGATCTTGCACCCTATACTTGAGTGCGGTACAATTTTCCGTTGAATGTCCAGATGCTACTGCATGATAATCACAGCGTGCATTCACATCATACCATTTCGGGTAAGGTGGTTGCATAGGGTTCATAGGTGTAGGTGTCAGTTGGTTACTTTGGAATAATTGATGTAAAAGCTCAGTGTAGGTCATCGGGATTGGATCAAATTGAGCTTGTTTACGAGCTCCTTTATTACTTTGTTGCCCCTGAGCATAAACATGCGTTTGTTGATTCGTAGGTGGGTAGCCTTGATTACCTTGAGGTCGTGGGTTTTGAGGAAAAGCCTAAGGGTATTGTGTTGTCGTGTTGTTAACATACGGTTGATGAGTCGCGTAATAATTCGGCTGATATTGCGGCATCCTGGAGTTGGAGTACGACTGCTGGCTCCAATTGGGCTGACTTGCATTGCTCACCATTTGAACTTCTCCCTTCTTTGGAAAACTTCCCTTCTTTGCGACTAACGACTCAGATGCGTCAGCTATCTTACCATGCTTGATCCCATATTCAATCCTCTCTCCGATCGTCATTATGTCGGAAAAATTGGTTGAAGCGCTCCCAATCATCTTATCGTAGAAGGGAGACTTGAGAGTGTTCATGAACATGGGTGATAACTCCTTATAAGTTAGAGGAGGTTGTACTTGTGCAGCGATATCTCTCCACCTTTGCGCATACTCCTTGAAGCTTTCTGTGCTCTTCTTTTTCATTCTTTGCAAATTTATCCGATCAGGGGCCATGTCTATGTTATGCTTGTACTGCTTTAGGAAAGAATCAGCTAAATTCCTCCACGAGTAGATATGAGTATTGTCTAACTGCATGTACCAACGAGACGCTGGACCGGTCAAACAATCTTGAAAATAGTGAATTAGCAATTTTTCATTCTGAACATGTGCAACCATTTTTCTGCAATACATGATGAGATGGCTCCTCGGGCATGATGTCCCCTCATACTTTTCGAATTCCGGCACCTTGAACTTTGGTGGAATTACAACATCAGGCACAAAACATAACTTGGAGGCGTCAATATTCCCAAAAACATCTGTCCCTTCAATTGCTCTTAACCTTTCCTCAAGGATTTCGAGTGTTCCATTGTTAGAGGTTTTGCATTCCCCTTTTGTTGAATCCTTCTTAACCTCAGGGTTTTCCAGATTAGGAACTGTGATAGTTACCCTGGATGATCCTTCCTTAGAGTGTACAAACCCAGCCTGATCATTCATGGAGACTCCTTCACCTTTGAAGAACTGGAAAGGGTATTGTCCTGCTGACAAATGGTACATCGGGTCACACGATGTGTATGGCGGCGGGATGAACCCTTCAGTTTGGGTGTGCATAGAGGGATTGACTTCGAAGGAGTCATTAGCGGTATTGTTGGATTGTGTGAGATCAACCACCTTTTTCCCCTTTTCTAACAAACTAAGGATTGATTCTACCTTCTCCCGCAGCTCCTTCATTTCTTTTCTCGTCTTTTCTATTTCCACTTGTTGTTCCCCCATAATTCTTGTTGCTTGCCTAGTACCGTGAATGCGACGAGTTGGTGGTGGTTGAGCTATTTTTTATTCTGTTTTTATTAATAAAAAAGGTAAAGTTTAGCGAAATGAAGGAAAAAAAAAACCGTAATTTTTTTTTATATGTGAAATGAGAAAATGATGCATGAGCATTTTTATCATGCGTGAGATGATTTTTTTTTTATGGAAGAAAATGATAAATTTTTTTAGAAGACACTGAACACTTAATTTCAATGTTATAAAATAACAAATGAAATAAATTAAGTAAAAACACTTCATGCGCCTATACGGGGGCATTTACATCCCCTCGATGGTCGACACTACTAAATCTTAAAGATTTTTTCATGCGCCTATTCGGGGCATTTACATCCCCTCGATGGTCGACACAACTCAATTTTTTTTACTTTTATTTATTTTAATTATATTTTTGTTTTTTGTGACAAGAAAATATTTTTTAAAAAAGATAATAATAATAATGATACAAGAAAAAACAAATGCATAAGACCTTTCATGCGCCAATACGGGGGCATTTAAATCCCCTCGAAGGTCGACACTACTAACTCCTAAAATAAAGTGAAAATGAAATAAGACTTTTCATGCGCCTGTACGGGACATTGACAGTCCCATTGAAGGTCGGCACTTCTAAATCTTAAAAATATTTGATTTAAGCTAAATAGCACATGACTCGAAGTATGACTACTTATAACTTTTTTTATTATGTTATTTTTAGATGTAGGAAAGAATCCTACATATACTTTTTAGAAAGAAAATATTTTTATCAAAAAGAACAAACGTAATAACTTTTCTTTTCCTTTTGAGATTTTAGTATTTTGATTTTTTTTTTTATGGATTTCTTTTTAGAAAAAGAAAAAAAAATAAAAAATAAAGATTAACTCACGGTAAAATTCTAATCCTAGAGGATAAAGGCCCCCAAATTAATTCGAATGTTAAAAAATAACAAATGAATTAACTTGAGCGAGAATCTTTCGTGCGCCTATACAGGGGCAGTTATATCCCCTTGAAGGTCGACATTACTCGATTCTCAATTCTAATCCTACAAGGTGTAGCCCGGGTAGGAGGCTTGTGGTTGTGTGTGTAATGCAAGACAATGCAACCTAAAATCGCTATAAATCAAGATAAAAATAAATAATACATAAAAAACAAACAAACAAACAAAAGACCACAAAAAACATAAATAAACGAAAATTGGATAAAAAAATGAAATGCAATGACCTTGACCCTCTAAAAAAAGGTCCCCAGTGGAGTCGCCATGTTGTCGCAACATCATCGCGACGCGGAGCGGCCGACGTCCTCTTTTAAGAGTTTTGTTTAAAAAATAAAAGAGATGAAGTCGCCACCAATCATTTTGGGTGTGATTGGTCACCTTAAAACGAAAACTGGTCTAAGAAAACAGGAATTAAGTTCGGGGGTCGGTTGAGTGTAGGGAAGGTGTTAGCACCCTACAACACCATTTAACACGGTAGCCAAATTTTATATTTATTATCCAATTAAATTTGTTAAAAAGGTCCTTAATTTGAGAAAAATGAAATAATATTACATTTAAAAAGATGTCTCACTTAATCATATCTCAACTTTAAGAATAAAGTAAGAATTTGATATAGTGGGTGAAATTATCCATTAATTGATTATCACGTTTTAAAATTTTCCCTAAATAAAGAAAATTATCACCTCGAGAATTTGAGAAAATCCCAACTCCCTCATAGGATTTTTACATGATAATATTAATTGAATTTCGTTTTGAAATACTTTTGAAAATTCTAATTTTAGAATAAATTGAAAATCAAATCAAAGATCTAATTTTAAAATCATTTAAAATGCCCGAGTTTAAAACAAAATAAATCAACATTATTTTAGAAATCTTAAATTAAGGTAAACAAATCAAGAATTGTTTTTATAGAATTTTCATTTTTTTAAATCAAAACATAACACAAAAATAAAGAAATAAAAAAAACATGAAACTTAACTAAAAGTTAGTGCAATTTTTGAAATTTTTTATTAATAGCAAAATTGTAAATAAGACAAAAAAAATAAATGCAAAATTGTAAATAAACTTAAAACTTAAAAATGAAGATTTATTCTCTCTTACCCCCACGTGAAAAAGATGAATCCTAGATTCAAGGCTGCCGTTTCTGAGCTTCGTTCGCCGCCAATCTGGTTCTTCTTCAACATCGATCTGGAGAAGTCGCCACCGTCTGCTCGCGCTCAATGGTTGCCTCCTAAGATCGAAGATGGTGTTTGGATGAAGGTGGAGAAGATGAAGTTGGGGAAGAAGATGGAGGAAGAGAAAGAGTGTGAGACATTGAGGAAAGAAAATTGATTTTTTTAGTCAAATCAAGATTTTGACTTCAAAAATCATATTTTAAATTCTCTAAACTCTAATTTTATCGAGCTCCCCTCTATGAGCCTTTTGCTTTGATACTTCTCTTCTCTCCTTCTTAATGATTCTTTACCTGATATTTATAGGCGATGAGAACTTCAAACAAGGTTAAAATCAAACAATTAATGACTCGAAATTTTATTCTTAATTGAAACTAATTTTGACAAAAAATGAACAAATATGTTATACTCATAAATGAATATCAATTTTTTAATCCAAAAATGAATTAAATAATTTATACTCATAAATAAATATCAAATTTTAACCCAAAAATGAATTAAATAATTTATACTCATAAATGAATATCAAATTTTTAATCCAAAAATGAATTAAATAATTTATACTCATAAATGAATATCAAATTTTAACCCAAAAATGAATTAAATAATTTATACTCGAATATAAAATTTTAACCCAAAAATGAAGTAAATAATTTATACTCATAAATGAATATCAATTTT
Source organism: Herpetospermum pedunculosum (assembly GCA_028017165.1). Classification (NCBI taxonomy): domain Eukaryota; kingdom Viridiplantae; phylum Streptophyta; class Magnoliopsida; order Cucurbitales; family Cucurbitaceae; genus Herpetospermum; species Herpetospermum pedunculosum. The sequence goes on along the minus strand of CM051527.1, from coordinate 25,381,341 downwards.
TTAATCCAAAAATGAATTAAATAATTTATACTCGTAAATGAATATCAAATTTTAACCCAAAAATGAATTAAATAATTTATACTCATAAATAAATATCAAATTTTAACCCAAAAATGAATTAAATATTTTATACTCATTGGATAGAAATAAATGAATATTAAATTTTAGCCATAAAATTTCTTATAAAGTTTTTACTCATAAAATGCTAATTTTATTTGTCAAATTAGGTAAAAATCCATTCTCAAACAATTAAAACATTCTGTTGCAAAAAAAAAAACAATTAAAACATTAATTTTGTTATTTTTCTCCCATTTTCGAAATTAATTTAAATACATAATAAAAGTGAATTTACAACTTAAAAAGACTCAATCAAATATGATAAAAAAAATAAATAAATAAGGTAAAAACATTAATAATAAACAAATGCTCGGACCAAATACGGTGTCTACAATTAATTAATTATAATTACAACAAAACCTAATGTATGATTACTTAGATCATTTCAATTCTTTATTGGCCTACATTAGCCAAGTTGATGACAAAGGTGAAATTTAATTAGAAGATTAATACTTGTGTAATTAGAGTCTATAAAATATATATCTATGTAAAGAGTCCTAAATAAATAAGCCTACATTAATACAATTATCTTTTTAAAGAAAAGTTAAAAGCCAATCAGGATAATCAGAGAGCCAAAGAGATGATATTTGGGAAAATCCCCTCTTTGCTAATTCGTGAGCCAAAGCAGCTCTCTCACGATTAATATGAAAATATTGCACAAAACGGAAGCCAAACCCCACCCTGCGAATATTCATCGTTATTGTGTGGACCTCACTCAAGATTTCGGTCCCTTCATTCAACATTTGTATAAGGATAAAGAGTCAAAACTAACTTTTACCTTGGAGAATCTCAACCGCTCAACCAATCTCAAGCCTTCGAATAGAGCAATAGCCTCTGCACACACGGGGGACAGGGAGAGAGGCTTGAAACCACTCATTGCTGCCAACATCCTGCCATCGGGACGACGGACTGCAGCACCCCAACTCCTTTGCGACACGTTGCATCAATACAAATGGAGACCCACTCCTCCGAAACGCTCACCCCATTCAAAATCGGCTCAAGCGAAGGAAGATGAACCTTTGAGACCTTTTTCTAAGAGTTAAGGTACTGACGTTTTGCATCCCGAAATTCCTTCATAATGCTCAAAATCCACTCACACCGTTCACTTACAGGCGACATTGCTTGCCGATTCCACCATATTTGTTGCACTCATTCTATATGATCCACGCAAGAACACAAGCCATCTCCAGATCCCCTTCGGCCAACGAAGTGGCCATCTGTATCCATCGATCCTGGACTGGTAGTCAGGTTGTCACACTCCCACAGTAAGTAGGTAATATTCTCCGCCAAATGTCTTTTGTCCTATTACATTCAAAGAGAGCATGGGTTGTATATTCAACTCGTTTTAGACACACTCGACATATTTATGAAATTTGCATATGTCTTCGTCTCAGGTTGGACACTGTAGGAAGGCAGCCATGAAAAGAACGCCAAACAAAAAAGTTTCACCTTAGAAGGTGTCTTAGTCTTTCATAACTTGTTGCACCAAACCGTGTAAAGATTTTTACTAGGGGATGCCCCTTATTTTTGGGCATAAATGTCACTTTATACCCACTTTTTACATTGTACTTGCCATTAGAGGTGATATCGGTTCAGTTTTTCTCGATTTTAGACCAAACCGAGAGTCGAACCAATATGCTCGGTTTTCACAAATCAAGAACCGAACCAATGTCCAATCAAGTATAAACTGATCGGTTCGGTTCACTTCAATTTCGGTTTTTTTTTGTTCGGTTCACTTCGATTTGTGCTCTGTTATGTTGTTTTTTTTTTCCTCACTATTTTGCAATTTTTGTCATGAATGAGAGCTCGCAACAAAAAACAAGCAACAAACACAGCCATGGAAGTCTCCACCTCCTCAACCAAGATCCCAAAATCACAATCCTCTAGAGAGAAAAAAAAAACACATGGAAGTCTCCTCCTCCTCAACCAATGATCCCAAAATCACAATACTCTCCCCAAAAAAATCAAACATAGTCATGGAAGTCACCTCCTCCTCAACCAAGAGTGGGCGGGAGAATTTGAGATAGGTAAAATTGAATAGAATTGGGCTGGGTCTTATAGTTGTTGGGGTTCGGTTCAGTTCGGTTATATTTGGTTTTTTAAATAAGAAACCGAACCGAACCGAACCGAACTTTATCGATTTTCTCATTTATGAAACCGAGGGATCCAATTTTTTTATATAACCGAACCAATTCAGTCGGTTTGGATCGGTTCAGTTCGATTCTTCGGTTAGTCGGTTTTTGTATCACCCCTATTTGCCATGATTCTCATAGAACCAATACCATTAAGCCTTTAGATTTTATGGTGGGACAAAATACATTCAATTTGAGCATTTGGTAAAGTAAGAGAGATAAAGTAATTGTAAAAGAATTAATTGGAAGAGAGAGGAAATGAGAAAAGATAGAGAAGAGTTTTTTTTTTATCTTCATTCTCATCTCACGCAAACACCATTGAAGGGGGAGAGTTTGTTTGGGTTTCACCCAAAATTGAAAGATAAAGGCATCCGTCGTCGTGCATCTGCTTTCGCCATTGATCTTCCGTCATCGTCTCTGTGCTCGCCGCTGTCGCCTCGACGGAGAAGAAACTGCCGTCGCCACCATCCGAAAGTCCGAGAAAGAAGAGAGTGGAAGAAATCGGTTCTTGGATAATAAATCCAATTGTTCTCTCTTTTTGGATGCTTCTTCTTGAACCACAAATGTTGTATCTATTCTTGCTAATTTTCTTTCTGAATATCCTCTCTTTGAATCTGTAATTCCTTATCTTGTATCTGTTGATAACCTCTAATAATAAAAGTGACTAACAAAAGTTTTTCGAATCTTTGCAAGTGGAGTAGGTCGTTAAGACCGAACCACTATAAACGATTGTGTCAATCTCTCTATTTCTTTGTTTATGTTCTTTAACAATTTTGTCCAGTTCGTTATTTTCCACATAAATGCTCTTCAATTCATTCGTTTAACCTTAATAAAGTTTACATAACAACGGTCATTGAAGAAGTCCTGAATGACATAACTTCACTTGGACTTTGAGATGAGGGAAAGAGATGGGAGGTAGAGAGGTCCCACTGGGCGTGCCAATCTGTTCACACGAAGAATTCGACGAAGACAATTCGACACGTGTAAATGAATTTGATTTGTATTGTATTGTATGTATTTGTATCAGTGCGTAGTGGATTACAATCTCTAATGTTTATCCTCTGATTCTTTCTCTCTCAAATGTAAATGTGTCTCCAGGGCTTTACAACTTGTTCTCGATGTTGAATTTGTTTCGAGGGCTTTACAACTTGTTCTCGATGTTGGATTTGTTTCGAAAGTTTTACAGCTTGTTCTCGATGTTGGATTTGTTTCTTTGTTTCTGTTCTTTAACAATTTTGTCCAGCACGCTTATTTTCCACCTAAATGCTCTTAAATTCATTCGTTTAGCCTTGATAAAATTTCATAATAAAGGGTAATGGTCTATTAATTTGCAACATGGACATTTACAAGGATCCTAAAAGAAACCTCTAACTTTGCAAATCAAGTATCATTTAACGCTAGCTTATCAACACCCATATATTATTATATTCTCTAATCAATACAATAAGCATGTGATATAAGTATTAGTTAAACCGATGAAGTTTACAAAAAGACATTTTATTAGAGACAAATAAAACTTATAAAATTATTGAGGTGGTTGGTAATTTATTTGTGAGGATGTTGGTTTGAGTAGTCCATGGGTGTGGAGTTTAACATTTGATGGAAGCTCCATTTTGTAAGTAAATGACGCAACCTTTGGCAGCAAAGCAGCAATTACAAGCCGGAAATAGATGCCCATCGCTGGAGGCTGGGCAAGTCATGTACTTGGCCCCATTCACGCAGTTAAATTGGCAGACTTTAGCCATTGTCATCGTTTTCGCATTCGGCTCAGCCACCATAACTGCACAAAATTTGAACTCCTTAGGGAAGATATATATTGTTACGATAGAATCAAATAACAAAGAATAAAAGCGCAAAAGAAAATCGACACGGATTTACGTAGTTCACTAACGTCGTGTTAGTTACGTTCACGGACTGAAGAGAGAACACTATTGTTACGAATATGAGAGAATTACAAATGACCGACTAAGAGCCGATTATATCAATCCAATCGTAGAGACAGATTCAAGACATTTCAACCTATCCTTTAATCAATTTAGTTAGGTCAAATTTGACACCATGCACACAATTCTCATCAAACAAAATGAAGTGTCATTTTGTCATTCTCATCACTTCTAGTTTTACAATAAAAGCATTCTAAAAGAAAAATTATAACAAAAAGCATTAAGACTAAATAAAAACTAAATTCACAATTTAGTTAGGTCAAATTTGACACCATGCACACAATTCTCATCAAACAAAATGAAGTGTCATTTTGTCATTCTCATCACTTCTAGTTTTACAATAAAAGCATTCTAAAAGAAAAATTATAACAAAAAGCATTAAGACTAAATAAAAACTAAATTCACAATTCATAAATTATCATTTAAAAAAAATATATATGTATCACTAATTAGGCTACAGTAGTGAAAAGAGTTGTTAGTGATTTTTTGTTAAATAGTTTAAAATCTTCACTTTTTTTAAGGTTAATTTTAATTATTCTAATAATTTTTTTACTCCTACCTTTACCTTTATAAACTTCATTCAAATATGTTTTTCAATAGTTTTACGGTCAAAATAACGAAAATTTGTGTGGCTGGTAAGTTATAAATAAAGTAGTAGACAATATGATTTTTAAAAAATAAATGACAAATGTGACTATTACCAAAAAAATTGAACAAAAAAGAATTGACACATATAATTTACGGTGGTTCACTAACGTTGTTTTAGCTACATCTACAGACAAATAAAAAGAGAACAATTGTATTACGAATAAAAGATAATTACAACTGTGACAGACTTGGGGTGACAGAAGTCATTAAAAGTGTTATATATGGCACTCTAATATAAAATGGATCAAAGTCTAATATAAATATAAAATAGTAAAATTTTTGTATTGAACCAATCGTACCGAATCATAATAAATTTAACGTATTCTAACATTGACAAGTATCGATAACTAATTAGACAATTATTGATGTAGGGGTGAGTACAAAAATGAATAGCAAATATGACTTAAAAAGTCAAGTAAAAGTAAGACTTAGTAGGCAATTAAGTGTATAATTAAAACTAATTTCAAATTAGAGGTATTTTAAATTTAGCCCAAATTTCAATTGTATTACGAATAAAAGATAATTACAACCGTGACAGACTTGGGGTGACAGAAGTCATTAAAAGTGTTATATATGACACTCTAATATAAAATGGATCAAAGTCTAATATAAATATAAAATAGTAAAATTTTTGTATTGAACCAATCGTACCGAATCATAATAAATTTAACGTATTCTAACATTGACAAGTATCGATAACTAATTAGACAATTATTGATGTAGGGGTGAGTACAAAAATGAATAGCAAATATGACTTGAAAAGTCAAGGGTAAAAGTAAGACTTAGTAGGCAATTAAGTGTATAATTAAAACTAATTTCAAATTAGAGTTATTTTAAATTTAGCCCAAATTTTATAAAACAACAATTATTGCAATAAGATAGGTTTCGGTTTCACGTACCCAAAAACTAATTGGCAACTTAAATGATGGATTTAATGTAAGGAAAGAGTCAAATATATTTTTGTTGGACTTATTTTGTTTTTTTTTTTCAATGAGAATGTCCATTGCATTATTATTATTTTTTTTATTTTAATTTTACAATAGATAAATCCTTCGTTAGGCTAGTTGAACTGTGTTCATGTTTACACGTGTGTCTTTTGCGTCAAAATTAACTGAAAGGTGTTTAATAAAATGTAATTTGACGCATATCATTATTTTGTAAGGATTAAATTACAACTTGTGTCCGTGTGTATGATAAATCCATTTTCAATTTTTGGTCTATTAAGAGAACTTGACATATTAGACAAATTTTATTTTATTTTATTTTTTTTTTATTTTTTTTATTTTTTTTTTTTTAATTTAAGGATTTATTAGATACAAAATTGAATGTTTATGTTAGCGAGAGACATAAAAAAAAATGAAAAAGTTTAGAGACATATTATACAATTTTTAAAATTCAAGGTCATAATATCAGACACCAAAAACTTTAAACCCTAAACCCTAAAGTTTGGAGACTTATCAAACAAAATTTAAAGTTCTCATAAACTTATTGAACGCAATTCTAAAAGTTTTGTCTCAATTGGATCATTATTTGGTTTTTAATTTTTAAAAATTAAGTTTTAAAAACAATACTTCCATATATGGTTTTTTTATTTTATTATCTATTTTACTAGTGAATTTAAAATTCAATTTAAGTTTTTTTTTTTTTTTTTTTTTTTACTTTTTTTAATAATTTGACTAAGAATTCAAATGTTTCTTTAGAGATGAAAATCATTGTAGAGAAATTTGAATAAACAAGCAAAATTTGAAAAAAACAAGCAAAGTTTTCAAAAACAAAAAATTAAGGTACCGTTTGATAACCATTTGATTTTTAGTTTTTGGTTTTTGAAAATTAAGCCTATAAACCATACATCCACATGTGAATTCCTACCATAACTTTCATTTTTGTTAAGGAAACATTACAACTCTTAGCCAAATTTAAAAAACAAAAGTAAATTTTGGAAAGCTTCATTTTTTTTCCTTCTAATTTTGGGCTTGAATTTTGGAAACACTTTAAATGGGTGTTTGGGGCACAGGGTGAGTTATTATAGTTGGTGGGTTATAATAATTAATCTGTGGGTTATAATAGTCTGTGTTTGGGGTATAGAGTTGGTATAGAGTTGTATAGTTTGGGTTTAGTAAGTATGTGTTTGGAGTGCAGAGTTGTTTAATATGTGTTTATAATACAGTTTTCTTTAACATGGGGTTTGAAATATGTGTTTATGTTAGTTTATTTTTTTTTCTACAACTTTTTGTTGTATTTGTATAGTTAAATGTATATTACATATTAATTTTTTAAAAGTTAAAAAAATAAATATTATTTATGAAATCAGAAATAATCGACAACAAGATGCTCGATGGAGAGAGAAATAATACAGTTTTCTTTAACATGGAGTTTGAAATATGTGTTTATGTTAGGTTGTTTCTTTTCTACAACTTTTTGTTGTATTGGTATAGTTAAATGTATATTACATATTAATTTTTTAAAAGTTAAAAAAATAAATATTATTTAGGAAATCACAAATAATCGACAATAAGAGACTTGGTGGAGAGAGAAATTTGGGATGAAATGAAAGATAAAGAATCGTGAACACTGTAGCAAAACGAGAGTTATAATAACCGAGCCCCAACTTATATAGTTGGATCTCCAAACATGGGGTGAGTTATTTAAGCCCACTCCACTCCACTTGGGGGGCCAAACAACCCCTAAAAGATAGATAACACAATCAAAGTGTTTATATATCAATGTATTGTTTATAAACTTAATTTTTAAAAATCAAAAATCAAAAACCAAATAACAACCTTATATTTATGAAAATCAATATACAAAGGTTGAGATCAAAAGTTTTTAAAGATGGAAAAAAGAGACAATAAACCTTAACATTTAGAGACTAAATTATATTATTTAGGCTAGAAAATGAAAAGAAGAGATTGGAAACAAACCGAAAATGAAAAGAAGGAAGCAAAGCGCAAGTTTGTTGTTAGCCATACAACTTTCTCCTCCTTCTTCAAGTTTCTTTAAGAATTATTATTGGTGTTGTTGAATGAAGTGCATCTGTTGATTTATACAAATAAATAAAGAACTATTTCGAAGAAAACAACGGCCTATTGGTTGAACCCGGCCACGTCATACCTAACACCCTAAAATTTAATTAATGCACGGTAAGATTCAAATCACTCTCAGAGTAATTGCAACGAGACCAATAATAATAGAACTTAAGACCTTATGGTCACTAAACGATACATCATGTCGTTGAGTTATGTTCTTCTAATGATAAAAGGTTTAATTGTTATAAAAAAAACTTTTTCTTATAAATCAATAAAATACCTTTGCACACTTTTTCCATAATAATAACAATTATTTTCTCTTTCGAGATTCGAGGTTCAAATTATCCCCCTCACTCGGTTGGTTTATACAAATAAATAAATTCGATAAAGTTTAATCATAAATTTTGTTATTTAACGTTAGAGAAGGTTAATTTCGTTATAGAAAACTTTTTTAATTAAATTATTAGTGTAAAATATGATTTTAAATTTATAATTGGTTTCTGATGGGATGTTAAATATTTTAGACTGTACAAATGCAGTTGAAAAATGTCAATACAAAGAGGTAAAATTGAATATTAAAGGTTTTTTTTTTTTTAAAGGAATTGAATATTAAATTGTTAAACCTAGTTTTTTTTCATATATTTTTTCTTTTGAAAATCATTAAACATTTTGATTATATTTTTAAGATAGAGTATTTCATAAATATTTCAAAAAATAAAATTATTTTCATTAATGTGGATAATCAATTTATTGACATTGACTTTATTTTAATAAAAGTATATTTATTGAAAAAATAATTACTAAAACAATTAGGCTCGAGACCATTTTTAAGTTAATCACATCCAAAATGATTGATGACTTATTTTTTTTCTTTTATTTATTTTAAAAACTCTCTTAAAGGAGGACGTCGGCGACTCTGCATCGCGAAGACTTTACGACACCAGTCAAATATTTTAAAATACATCATTTGACTGATATTCCTAATATTTTAAAGTATATTAGTTGATTGATACACTAATAATTTACTTGAAATGAATTAAATTAGTACTAATATGCTATTAAAACATGAATGTTATACTTTAAAATAAATTTTGAACGAGTGTTACTACTCATACATTGTTGATATACTTGAAATTTCATTTTTTAATGCAAATTTCAATGAACGCAGATATACTATTGATACACTAATGATATGCTTGAAAAGAATTTTGAATGACTAATATATACATATTGGTGTTGACTGTAGATTTGTATCTTGGCAGAACAAACTAGAACCTGTAGAACAAATGATCAATGATGTCTTACACTAGTGCGGTACTAACCATAAGGGCTCTCACGGTCAGTTTGGTAAGAAATATCTCAAATATGAGAATAATCTAAAAAATGGCAAGTGATTTGCTTACCATTTTCATCATTTCCTTTCCTCTTTTATAAACTTCCCTTATAGTCGTTTGTTGACCGTTTCGGTATTAAGGAGGCATTGATGATTGACATAACTCTCGAGGATGTAACCGCCCAAGCAAGGGGCAATTTTCTCTTGAATTGGGCGACCCCTTGGGGTCGCCCTTGCTCTTCTTGAACGGACCCTCGAAGACGATCGATCTTGCTGCCTTGGGTCGATCCCCTCATGGGACCAACTTCCTTTATTTAGGCCAACCCTTTCTTGGGGTCGGCAGTTTGTCGTAGGGGTGTACATGGGTTGGGTTGGAGGGTTTTCTGACCCAACCCGAAAATTTCGGGTTGGTAGATTCTCAACCCAACCCTTCAATTTTTGGGTTGGGTTAGGTTGGGTTGGGTGGTCGGGTTGATGTTTTTTTTTTAATTATTTAAATCCTATGCTCATCTGCATCTCACAATGAATCTGGAGTAATTAATGAAGAAAATATTACAGAATCAAAAGTGACTCTAGTCTATGGTCAGATGAGTGAACCATCAGAAGCTCGTATGAGAGTTGGTTTAACTGCTCTAACTATGGCGGAATATTTCCGAGATGTTAATGAACAAGACGTGCTTCTATTTATCGACAATATCTTCCGTTTCGTTCAAGCGGGATCTGAAGTATCCGCGTTACTGGGTAGAATGCCTTTGGTTATGGGTTATCAACCCACTCTTAGTACCGAAATGAGTTGCTTACAAGAGAGAATTACTTCTCCCAAGGAAGGGTCCATAACTTCTATTCAAGCAGTTTACGTACTTGCTGATGATTTGACCGATCTGCTCCTGCCACCACATTTGCACATTTGGATGCTACTACCATACTATCAAGATGATTAGCTGTCAAGGATATCTATCCAACAGTAGATCCTTTAGATTCAACGTCAACTATGCTACAACCTCGGATTGTTGGTGAAGAACATTATGAAACTGCGCAAAGAGTTAAACAATGTTTACCACGTTACAAAGAACTGTAGGACATTATAGCACACAAATACAAAATGTATTGCCACTACTAATTAAAATCTCATCAAACTCAAATATCAAATATTAAAAAGTTCTTACATAGTTCACACATTCAAACAAAAATACAGATTAAAAGTTCATTAACCACTACAACAAAGTATTTAAATTAAAGTTCACAATAGTCAATATGTAAACCTTAAACTGACATCAAACCAAAACATCAAACATTGACATCTAACATTGAGGGACATCAACATCACGAGCATTAGGCTAGGTACTGAAAATTTCAATAAACAATAAAAATAATTAGTTAAGTAAATCAAATCATGCACGACATTGAGGGACCATAACTACAAAAAAAAACTACCATGAAAAATAATTCAGTTACATGAAAATTATCATTCCAAGGAGATTACGTTATGCCAAATATGAGAAATTATAAAATGTTATAGAATACATTGTAGTGAGAAATAGACAATAAATAAGTTAGAGTTACTTGTCTCAATTTTAACACAAGTCTCCAAATCTTCAAAAATCTTCAAGCGGTGGAGGAAGATCTAATAACACTTATTTGCCGTGAATCCAATTTTGTATACATATCAAAGTTTCCACTGTTTGAGGTGTCAAAGAACTTCTAGAGGAATCAAGAATCATCCCCGGTACTAAATGTTGATTCAGAAGCCAGGGTAGACACTGAAATTGGCAAAATATCTTGAACAATTTTTTTATAGAACTGAGTATTTAAAGTTATTAAGTCTCCACCAACCAAGAACATCAAAATTATCATGAAGTTCCTCACTAAGGTCAGATAAAATTGATCCACATCATTCTTCACTTTTAAAGAACTTTCCTCTTGTCTTCTTTTCTTGTACCGTGATATTACCAATAATGAACCACTCGAGTTCGTTCCACTTCTACCGCTAGTTTCCGAACTCGAGGAAGTAGAACTTGATTCTGATTGTTGATGACCACTACCACTACAACTTTGGGTACTAAGAGCGCTATGACTTGATTTGTAAAAATCATACATTGGTACTAAAAGCAAACGAAATACGTCTTTATACCATCAATCATCTCTTTCATCAGAAGATCGTCATAAACATTCGAAAAGAAAAAAAGCAACATAATCCAATTTGTAACGAAGATCAAGCACCACCAACTCTAAATATCAACTTATTGATCTTGTCAACTGAGCCCCAATACTTGTCAAACTTTTTTTTTCATCATATTTGTAGTTATCTTACTCAAAATATAGTTCAAATTCGTGCTCTAACTCATTAAAAGTTCTTGAATACCCCAAAGTTCATAAAAATAAGAATTAGAAGTCACATATAAAGAACCACTCATCTATGTAGTGACATCGTAGAACACCTTAAAAAAACGGAACAAACACATCAACATCTCTCGAATCATCAAAAGATGGTGGCCCTAGTTTTTCCTTTCCATGATCATCTTCTTTGAAGTAGTCAACAAAATCTGGCACCTCTTCTTGTAAAACTTTAAAAGTTTTCTCAAATTTCAGTGCATGATCAACCATTAAATAAGTAGAATTCCATCTAGTTGGCAAATCTAAACAAACAAATGCTTTGCATTCGATTTTCTCTTATTCCACACAAACTTTAAATTCAATCTCTTAGAGGAGGATCTAACATACCACTAGCAATCGAGTCATGCATGACCTTCAACCCATCATTCACATTCAAATTTAATATGTGAGCACAACATCTCATGTGTAATAATTCTCTACCTCAGATAAGAGGTTTCCAACTTGCAAGTCTTTTCTTAATATATGAAATAGCACCGTCATTCGAACTTGCATTATCAACTGTGATTGAAAAAACCTTATCAATCCCCATTTCCAATAAACATTACTCAATGACCTTGCCAATAGTCTCTTTTTTTTGGTCAACAACTTGACAAAAATTCAAGTTTTTTTTTTATGCAAATTCCATTTTGAATCAATAAAGTGGGAAGTGAGTACTTAATATTTTGCAGAGAAGTCCATGTGTCAGTTGTAAGACAAACCCTAAATACATCTCTAGCAATTGTTACTCTTGAAGAAAGGTCAAACTTAGGACGTGAAATACTGCAAAAAAAAAAAAAAAAAAACCCTAAAATCCTCATTTTTTACAAATATGAATGGTAACTCATCAATAATTATCATCTTAGCAAATGTCGTTCTACATGACTAAATATTGTAGTCACAAAATTACTACCACTATTTCCATCTAATGAAGGTTGAAAACTTAAGGCTTGTCCTTTCACTTCCTCGTTATAGGGATACTTTTTACATTGGTTTTTTAGGCGCTTCCACAACGTGCTAGTTCAGAAAGAGGAAGTTTCACAAGCATATTCTTTATCACAATAATGAATATCTGAAATGTCTGTTAAAACTTTTCGTCACATTTTTCATACCTCCTCCTTTGAAAATAAGTGTCGAGATCCTCAGGAAATAATCTTAATCCTCCAAAATTTCTATGAAAAAGTGGTGTGAATTTTGGGATATCACCCGCTTTGGAAAGGGATTTTCGAGACCTTCCGCAGAGGACTATAAACATCTTAAATGTCCGTTAAAACTTTTTGTCACTTTTTTCTTACCTCCACCTTTGAAAATAAGTTTCATCATCCTCAAGAAAAAATAATAATCATCGAAAATTTTAATAAAAAAAGTGGTGTGACTTTTGTGATATAACCTCTTTGGAAAGGACTTTCCGGGACCTCCCACATAACACTATAAACATTTGAAATGTCCGTTAAAACATTTTGTCACTTTTTTCATACCTCCACCTTTGAAAATAAGTGTCGGGATCCTAAGGAAAAAACCGTAATCATCCATTTTTTGTTTAAAAAGTCGTGTGAATTTTGGGATATAATCGTTTTGGGAAATTATTTCCTGGACCTTCCGGAGAGCACCATAAAAATCTGAAATATCCGTGAAAACTTTTCGTCACTTTTTTCTTATCTCCACCTTTGAATATAAGTGTCTAGATCCTCAAAAAAGAATCGTAATCATCCAAAATTTCTATCAAAAAATGGTGTGAATTTTGTGATATAACCACTTTAAGAAGGAATTTTCGAGACCTTCCGAAGAGCACTATAAACATTTGAAATGTTCGTTAAAACTTTTCGCCACTTTTTTCATAATTTCACCTTTGAAAATAAGTTTCAAGATCCTCACGAAAGAATTGTAATCATCCAATGACTTTTTTTGAAAAAGTGTCAGTTTTGTGATATAACCCGTTTTGGTAGGAATTTCAAGGACCTCCCGCAGATAACTATCAACATATAAAATTTCCGTTCAATTTTTTCATCACTTTTTTCATACCTCCACCTTTGAAAATAAGTTTGAGATCCTAAAGAGAGAATGGTAAGCATCCAATTGTTTTTTGAAAAAATGGTGTGAATTTTGTGATGTAAGCCCGGAAGGATTTTCAGGACCATCCGCACAGCACTATTAAAATCTAAAATTTCTGTTAAAACTTTTCATCACTTATTTCATACCTCCACCTTTGAAAATAAGTTTGATATCCTCAAGGAAGAATCGTAATCATCCATTTTTTTTTTCTTTTTTTTAAGTGGTGTAAATTTTGTGATATAACCCATTTGGTAACGAATTTTCGGGACCTTCGACAGAGCACACTAAACCTTTGAAATGTCTGTTAAAAAATTTCTGTCATTTTTTCGTTACCTTCACCTTTGAAAATAAGTGTGTAGATCCTCAGAAAAGAATCGTAATCATCCAAAATTTATATGAAAAAGTGGCGTGAATTTTGTGACATAGCCCCTTTGAGAAGGGATTTTCCTAACCTTCAGCAGAGCACTATAAAAATCTCAAATGCCCGTTAAAACTTTTCATCACTTTTTTCATACGTCCACCTTTGAAAATAAGTGTCAAGATCCTAGGGAAAGAACCGTAATCATCCAATTATTTTTTTGAAAAAGAGGTGAATTTTGTGATATAACCTCTTTGGGAAGAAATTTTTGGGACCTTCCGCAGAACACTATAAACATATGAAATGTTCCTTAAAACTTTCGTCACCTTTTTCTTACGTCACCTTTTTCTTACCTCCACCTTTGAATATAAGTGTCTAGATCCTCATGAAAGAATCATAATCATCCAAACTTTGTATAAAAAAAAACTGGTGTGAATTTTGTGATATAATCCATCTGGGAAGACATTTTTGGGACCTCCTGCAAGCACGATAAACATCTTAAATGTCCGTTAAAACGTTTCGTCACTTTTTTCATTCCTTCACCTTTGAAAATAAGTTTGAGATCCTCAACAAAGAATTGTAATCATCCAATTTTGTTTTGAAAATGTGGTGTGAATTTCGTGATATAACCTATTTAGGAAGGAATTTTTGGGACCTTTCGCTGAGCACTATAAATATCTGAAATGTCCGTTAAAACTTTTCTCCACTGGTTTCATACCTTCACCATTGAAAATAAGTTTCGAGATCCTCAAGAAAGAATCATAATCATCCAATGTTTTTTTTTTTGAAAAAGTGGTGAATTTTGTGATATAACCCCTTTAAGAAGGAATTTTTCGGTCCTTATGCAGAGCACTATAAACATCTTAAATTTCCGTTAAAACTTTTCATCACTTTTTTTATAACTCCACCTTTGAAAATAAGTTTGAGATCCTCAAGAAAGAATCGTAATCATCAAATTTGTTTTTGAAAAAGTGGTGTGAATTATGTGATATAACCCATTTGGGAAAAAAAATTTCAGGACCTTCTACAGACCACTATAAATAAACCTGTGAAATGTCTGTTAAAACTTTTTGTCAATTTTTTCTTACCTCCACCTTTGAAAATGAGTGTCTAGATGCTCACGAAAGAATCGTAATCATCCAAAATTTCTCTAAAAAAGTGGTGTGAATTTTGTGATATAATTAGGGAAGGAATTTTCAGGACCTTCTGCAGAACACTATAAACATCTGAAATTTTCGTCAAAACCTTTTTCATACCTCCACCTTTGAAAATAAGTTTGGGATCCTCAAGAAAGAATCGTAATCATCCATTTTTTTTTAAAAAAAAAAAAGTGGTATAAATTTTGTGATATAAGTCCTTTGGAAAAAACAAAATTGAAACCTTCGCAGAGCACTATAAACATCTGATATTTCCAATAAAACTTTCCATCACTTTTTTCATGCCTCTACCTTTGAAATTACGTTTGAGATCCTCAAGAAAGAATCGTAGTCATCCATTTTTTTTAAAGTAGTGTGAATTTTGTAATATAACTCCTTTGGGAAGGAATTTTCATGACCTTCCTCAAATCCCTATAAACATCTAATATTTCCATTAAAACATTTTGTCATTTTTTTCTTACTTTCACCTTGAAAATGAGTGTCTAGTTCCACTAGAAAGAATCGTAATCATCTAAAATTTCTATAAAAAAAAGTGGTGTGAATTTTGTGGTATAAACCCAAATGGATTTTCGAGGCCTTCTGGAGAGAACTATAAACATCTGAAATTTTCGTCAAATTGTTTTCATTCCTCCACCTCTAAAAATAAGTTTGAGATTCTCAAGAAAGAATCGTAATAATCCAATTGTTTTTTGAAAAAAATAGTGTGAATTTTGTGATATAACCCCTTTGGGAAGAAATTTTCGGGACCTTCCGCAGAGCACTATAAACATCTGAAATATCCATAAAAAAAAATTTGTCACTTTTTTCTTACCTCCATTTTTGAAATTTTCGGGACCTTCCACTTTTGAAATTTTTGGGACCTTCCGCAGAGCACTATAAACATCTCAAGACCTTCGCAGGACACTATAAACATCTTAAATTTCCATTAAAACATTTTGTCACTTTTTCTTAATTCCACCTTTGAAAATATGTGTCTAGATCCACAAGAAAGAATCCTAATCATCCAAAATTTGTATAAATAGAGCCAACCAAATGGGACTTCACTTTTTCTTAATTCCACCTTTGGGACTTCACTGTCCTCCTCCATGTCTAGCACTACAAAATCAACAGGAAAGATAAACTTGTCAACCTTAACCAATACATCTTCTACAATACCTCTAGGATATGTGATAGATCGATCAACTAACTGAAGAGATATGGTGGTAGGTTGCACCTCCCCCAAATCTAGTTTCCTTATACAGATAAAGACATCAAGTTAATGCTAGCTCCTAAGTCACATAGAGCTTTATAAGGAGAAGAGGAGTTTCCCATAACACAAGGGATAATAAAACTCCCTGGATCCTTTAATTTCTGAGGCAACTTTCTCTGATGGCACTGCATTCCTTAGTAAGGTTGATTGTTTCGTAAGCCTCCAGTTTCTTCTTGTTTGACATTATGTCCTTCATGAATTTTGCATAGTGTGGCATTTGAGCAAGAGCATCTGCAAATGGAATATTAATATGAAACTTTTTAAATATGTCTTAAAATTTAGAAAATTGAGATTCAAGCTTTTTCTTTCTAAACCGTTGAGGATAAGGAATAGAGTTAGGAACAAAAGGCATAGAAGACTTAGTAGATTGTTCAGCTTCAGGTGATGCAGTAGTCTTCTTTTGTTCTTTCTCAACCTGAATAAACACATTAGTAGATGGCTCTAGAGTGAACTCTTTTTCAGTAGACTTCTCAACTAGTTCTTTTGCAATCTCATCCACCATCCTTCCACTTCTTAATGTGATAGCCTTGCAAGCTTTGCATTGCTCCCTTGGATTTACCTCAGTGTCACTAGGATATTATCTTTATGGAGACTGTTAATAGATGTGGCCATTTGACTCATTTGCACCTCCAAATTCTTTATGGTCGCTCCTTGACTAGTCATTGTGCTTTCCATTTGGTTGGCTCTATTTCTGGATTCTGTAATGAATGCTCCAACCAATTCTTCAAGGGATGGCTTCTTTTCAGGCTGTTGAGAAGTGGATGCAAAACCTGGTGGAGGCTGCAAAACATTCTTAGTATTAGCATAGGAAAAATTCTCATGATTTCTCAAACCTGGATGATAGTGGGTAGGAAGATTATTTTGCATTTGTTGGCCTCCATAGTTGAAGTTTCTATTGTTCACATATTGGGCCTACTCCAAGTTGTATTCTTCACCAGATGGAGGGGTATGAGCTGCTGTCAAGGCTGCAATAGATTGAGTAACACCTATTCCTGCAAGTTTGATCATGGCATTAGTAAGAGATGCAATTTGAGCTTTTAGGAAACTTACCTCATCCACATCATGAAGGCCAGCTATTGTTTTAGAATTGGAGCATTCATTTGGCCAATTATAACTCGTAGTTGCCATCTCTTCTAATAATGTACGAGCTCCATCTATAGTTTTCTTCAGGATAGTTCCTCAAGATGCTGCATCTACAATTGTCTTAGTTTGTCCTGTGAGTCCATTGTAAAAAAATTGAATTTGTAGCCAGTCTGGATACCCATGCTCAGGACACTTCCTTATTAGTTCCTTGTACCACTCTCATGCTTCAAACAACTGTTCACCTTCATTTTGTTTGAAGGTTCCTATCTCAGTTCTAAGCTTGGCAGATTTAGTAGGTGAGAAGAATTTAGTAAAAAATGCATGTGTCAACTCCTCCCAAGTGGTGATGCTTCCTGGTTGTAATGTTTCTAGCCAATCAGTTGCTTTTTCCTGTAAAGAAAAAGGAAAAAGGCGTAAGCGAATTCCATCAGTAGAAACACCATTTATCTTGACGGTTATAGAGATTTCCAAAAAAATTCTTCAAATGGGAATTGGGGTCTTCAGTGGGACGACCCCTTAATGCATTGTTCATGGCCATTTGAATCAGTCATGTCTTCAACTCAAAATTTTTAGCAACTATAGGTGTGAGGACTATCCCAGATTGATTAATGTCAAATGTGGGCTGGAAATAATCCATAATGGTCTTGTTCTCCTATTCAACCATATTTTGTTGTGCCATTGATTTATCCTTCTCTTTATGGATTTTTCGATTCCTCTTGCAGGTCTTTTCTATCTCAGGATCGAAGGGAAGTAAGGAAACTCCCTTGTCCTTTCGCATAAACTGAAACACGAACCTGACAAGAAAAACACAAATAACAGAAAATTAATAAAAAATAAAAACAATCTAAAGTAAGATTTGTTGAATTCTCCACAATATCAATTGATCTAAATATGCCAATCCCCGGCAACGACGCCAAAAACTTATTGCGTGATTTAATGCGTACCGCAAGTGTACGGGTCAAGTTTTAATATAGTGATTTAAGTAAAAAGTATCGTCCACGGGATTGGTTTTCTAGATCAATTGAGTACCGTAGGTACTAACCACAAATTCTATTTAGATTAAAAAGACTTTGAAGTTGAGTGAAAATTAAATGGCTGAAAAGTAATGGGAAACCTTTAGGAGAGAAAACCTAAGGAATTGATTTCACCGAATAGATTCATGCTTAATTAATCTATTAAACCAAAAATAGTCATGCATACAATTATAAGCCAAGAAGTACAAAACTCATAAAAGACTCGCTAGAGCTCTATTAATTCTCTTCCCTTAATATAAAACCAACATGCCTGTCTAGTTTTAATAGAAAAGAAAGGCATTAAGCAACTTCTATTATCGGCCTCTAAGAGAATTCTTCATTTTCATGCAAGAATTTACAAGTAGTCAAGTGTTTGAGTTCTAATCTAAAATCTACTCTTTCAAGCTAGAATTAAAGTAATCAACAATTTATACTTTGGCCAAAAGATAAAACATTAAGCAAACAAACACAAGAACAATTGTTGCAATATGAAGAACTTTAGATTAATCAAACATGAAAACTAAAACGATTACATCAATCCCCTAAGTAAAAGTCTAGCTACCCATAATCACCAAAATAATGCTTAGATAGAGTTTAGAATCCATAAAATAAAGCAATAAAATCAAAGGTAAAGGAGAAAAACTCTTGTAGCGTGTCAAGCCCCATTCCCGATGTGATTTGCACGTTCTCGAGCCTCCAAATCTCTTCTTCAGCTCTCTAGAGTGTCCTTTAGCCTTTCCAATGAGTGTATTTCGAAAATAGGGTTCAAATCTCTCAAACATTGGCCTCCCCAATCGTATAAGAATAAGATATATTCATAGGAAAAATCGTGACAGCGTCTTGACTCTGCCCTTAAAAACGCGTGAAAACTGATTTGGAAAGCCAGCGTCGAGACGCTATAGCTCGACGCTAAAGGTATATGTATTACAAATGCGGAATATATAATAAAAGTAGTTGAGTGGCGTGGTGGTTTGGCGTTCCATGGGTGAGCAGTGTGCGTGTGCATGCCTAGGTTTGAGGCTGAACAAGTGCACCTATTTAATTCATTTTTTCTGTGATGGCTTAAAAACTTCATTTTGGAGCGTCGAGACACTATCCCCTCGACATTTTTGGCTTGATTCATTCTTTTTCTTGGCTCTTGGTCATCAAAATTCATATTTTAAGCTAATTTTTCATGCCATAACTTCTAAAATGCTCTGGTTTGTTCCAAATGCTCGAAATCTACAATTTATATAAATAATATCATTAAAACAATCATTTAAACTCCAAAACTAGCATAATAAAGGCTCTAAAGATAGCCCATTTAGTGTGCTATCAATGCTCAGGATTCAGATCGAGTTACCTAGGTCATCATATGAAAAAGTCGGTCTTTACTGTAAACGGAATTATAAAGAAAGAGCGACTTGATTTCGCAGTTCAATCTTATGCAAACTCATTGCACAAGACGCCCCCCTCGCATGTCTCTACATGAACGATTTTGGATCACATCTATTTTAATATACAAAGTGAGTCGCGTCCATAGTGTTCCCAGGATAAGGTACCCAGCCTTATCCCTATACTATAGACTATTATGGCTATTACTTGAACTTGATCCACATTCATGTCACACATGAAGTTCAAGTATACAAACTATAGCCATGGGTTCTTAGCTTATTGGAATAGGTTTAATAAGGACACAATTCACTTTAGTCAATAACAACTTAATTGAATAAAACTCAATAACAACTTTATTGCTAAATAGAATATACATTTAGATTACAAACCACGAGTTTTAGGAGATAAAACCCAACAAACTCCCACTTGGACTAAAACATTAGTGGAGTACATGCTGGACGAGAAAATTTGGAATATCAAATACATCTATGACTTTTCTCCCACTGTCCTACTGTACAGCTCGCACTCCTAGACTCATTAAGTACTCCTCAACACTTTAGTCGTGAGGAACTTTGTAAACAAATCAGCATTATGTGCTGCGAGGCATACTATGTGACGATCACGTCTCCTCGAAGCACTATCTGTCTAATGAGATAATAATCGAGCCCTACATACAATCCTTCGTCGCTTCGTAAGTTGCGATATACTTAGCTTCCTTAGTGAAGTCAGCAATACATGATCAAATCCTTTTCATCATTTACAAGCATAAAGTCCCTCGTTCTCCGAAGATAGTTGAGAACGTTTTTAACGGCAGTCCAATGATCAAAAGCCGATTGAACTTAAGACTACTGAAAACTCCCAATGCATGGTACATATCGGGTCGTGTATATAAAAAGGCATACACAGGTTACCGATTTGTAGATGCATAGGGAATTCGTCTCATATCTTCAACTTCTTGAGGTGTCATAGGACATAATTCCTTTGACAACTGAATTCCTAGCCTGAAAGGTAACAAACCATTCGTTCGAAATTCTTCATCGAATATCGTAACAACAATTTGTCGATATAAGATGCTTGAGACAGCGCTAGCAATTTGTTCTTACGATTATTTACGATCCGAATCCATAGAACAAACTAAGCCTCTCCCAAATCTACTTGGAATTGGGTCGCTAGTCAATGTTAAATGTCAGTTAGGATTCCAACATCATTCCAAATGATTAGGATATAGTCTACGTATAAGACTAAGAAAGCTACAACATTATTGACTACTTTCTTGTAGACACAAGGTTCGTCAATATTTTGTTTAAAGCCATAAGATTTGATCGCAGTATCAAACCTTATAATTCAGAATCTACATGTTTATTTTAATCCATAAATGAATTGAATAAATTTACAAACCTTTTTGCTCTTGACACTGAATAATGAACCCCTTTGGTTGAGCCATATAGAAACTCTTATCAAGATAGCCTTTCAGAAAAACTGTCTTGACATCCATCTGCCAAATTTTATCAAAATAAAACGTGTCAATGGACAATAGTATTCTAATCGACTTTCACATGGCAACAGGGGAAAGAGTTACTTCAAATTTTGCCCCTTCCCTTTGGGTATGACCCTTTACCAGAAGTCGAGCCTTAAAGATTTGCACCTTACAAGCTTGGTCTCATGTCCTCTTGCAGATCCACTAGCAACCGATAGCTTTTACACTATCTGGTTGGTCTATAAGATCCCATACCGAATTGAAGTACATCGACTTAAATTCGAGGTGCATGACTTTAAGCCACTGGTTCTTGTCTATGTTATCCATTGCTTGTATATAGGTCAATGGGGCCTCAATGCCATCATCAAGTATGACGACCTGGGTTTCTGTTAAACCCACGTAACAGTCAGGATGACAAACATCCCTCCCACTACATTGAGGCATTCTCAACTTATGAGAAGAACCAACCTGATCAACAACTTTTGTTGATACACCTGTAGCTTTCATGGAAAGTTCAATCAAAACAATTTTGCTCGAATACTGATGATCTCAAATGTGGCCTTCCTCTTAGAACATGACGTTTCTTGATACAAGCACCTTGTCCTTGTGAGGATCGTAAAATAAACCACCTTTCGTTTCCTTTGGGGTATCCTACGAATAGGTATAGTTTTGAACATCATTCCAACTTCTTTTGATTGGGCACCAGCACGAGTGTCGGACACCTTCAAAGACTGAAGTGACGTAAACTACTTTTACGCCCCCTCCATAAATCATAAAGTGTTTCTGAAACACTCTTAGAGGGAAACATGTTCGAGATATATGCAACAACCTTTACCACATATCCCCGAAACAAGCTAGGCAACTGAGGATAGCTCAGAACTATGTCTAACAGGGTTCTATTTCTCCTTTCGGACATGACTCACATTATGGTAAGCAATAGTCTTCTAACTAATTTAGAAGACCACTCATAACCAATCTCCCAATCTTATTGAGATTAATGTGACCTAGCCTCAAGTACCAAAGATAGGTACTTGGAGAAAACTATCTGCCTATTAATTTGAGTCTAAGCTGTTTTAAACATCTCAGTGTTCAAAATAGCTTTCGTCTCTGTTGGTCTTAACATAAATAAGTTGTTTATAAGATTTGTAGAACATATTTGTACACCTCTTTTACTAATCAACATTTCATTAATAACAAAAGATACAATATACAAAGGTTCAAACAAATAAGAGATAGATACAAGGTTACAGGAACCAAGAATACATTTTCTAATCAAATGTGCCTATCTCTATACAACAACTTCATCAGCTCCCACTACTTTGGTCGAGACAACCTCTCTTGAACTATTCTTGAGAGTTATCTTACCGTTAGCAAGCAGCTGCCAGGAACTAATTTCCTGAATAGAAGAACAAACATGGTTAGTGGTTCTTGAATCAAGTATTCAGGACGCACTATCATGTTACGACAAGTAAATCATATTTACTTTGTTTTTTCTTCTCAGCTTTCCTCGCCATGAGGTCATGACAGGTCAATGAGGACGATTGTCCAAACATCGCCTGTAATGAACACATGATTTCCTTAGCGAAAACCATAACCTCATGCTTTTTGGCTAACATATCAGATATGCTGGCTAAGATGTAGACTCGGGCTTTATCATAGGTCGTAGTCCATCTGCCAAATGCATCTCGAATAGTTTGAGTTGCAAATAGGTTGGGAGGGGGAAGACATTCCTCTGTTAAGACGAACTTTAAATCATCAAGAACAAGAACCGTATTCAAGTTCGATTTCCAAGTCGCGTAGTTATCGCCGTTTAATTTATCGGAAGCAAGTAAATGGATAAAAGAGCTAGACATGCTGAGAGAAGAATGAACTCTATTAGTGAATTGATCTTAACCTATATTAAACAACCAATCAAGGATAGAGCAAAAAGTAATAATTGATGGAACCGATGATCCCGACACAACCAGAGGCGCAGCGGAAGAAATCTAAACTAGCTGAGGATCTTCAGCAATCAATAAGCAACAAACCAAGAGATGTAAAATCGACTAACACTTAGCCATTTTAAACTCTCGAAAGCCACCGGTAAAATCATTACCGACCGGTTCACCAACCGATAAAGTCAACCCCATAATTGACCGGTATAGACTCACCGGTAAGGCACATCGGTGTACCACCGATAAATGATCGCAAGATCCGACCGGTAAATGATATATCGATAAGTCCCGACCGGTAAATGCTTCACAATAATTTTACCGAGTAACCCCGACCGGTAATACCGTGTGAATAAATCACACCGGCAAATACCGAACCAGTAAGTCTTGAACCGGTAAACCGGTGGAAAATCTTCACAAGAATTTTACCGGTAACCATTACCGATCTGATCCTTCGGTAAATTTTAACCGCTTCGCACCACCGGTAAACAACGATTGAGGAATCAAATCCTAAACACTGAAGAAACAATGTTTAGAAGGCAATCGGTAAATTACTTATTGGTATTACCGGTTAGGAAATACCGACCGGTAATTCTACCCGAGAGCCTCAACAAGGGAAAACATACCTTGTTTTGTTGTTTGTCTTCTCGTCTCCTTAGCACCTCTACTGCCCCCTCGAACTTTACCTCTCCTCCGGTCACGAACTCAGCACGAACGCAGCAAGTTGAGGACCAACCTTAGTGTAGTCCGAGCTATTCTCGGGCTATGCAACAGAGTAGTGGGACTTCTTGAACTCATGGGGTTTGTTGAGAGGGGAAAGAAGGAAGAAGATGAAGATAGCCAAGGTGAAGAACAACAGAAGAAGAACTTGATTCTTGAGCTTTGTTGAACAGTTCAACAACCACAAAATCACTTCTAATTCTTCATTCACTTCAACATTTGAAGTTCCAATTGAGTATTGAGGAGTGAACACTTCAAGCCTCAATCTTCTTCACAAGAACAACTAAATTGGCACACATAATCTTCAAGTTTCAGCATTTGAAGAGAACTAGGTAGAATTCTGGAGAGAGAAAGCTTCAAGGAGATAGTTTCACCGTGAAGAGAAGAATGACTTCTTTGAGAGAGAACCCAAGCCAAACCTCCTCATTCTCAACCCTTGAGAATGAGTGGGAAATCCACTTGCATGTTAAACATAAGTGGAGAAATGATTCATAATTTTAAATTATGAATCATTATTAAAAAAAAAATTTAATTAATAAAATTTATTATTAAATATAATATCAAATATTAATTTAATAATAAACCAATCGCCGTTTTCCGAAAACCGAATTTCCCAATATGAATCTCTATTCATATTTTTCTCCGTTCGCGTATTTAAATCATATTAAATACAACTTACTCCGGTCGAGTATTTAAATCATATTTAAATACATCTTCCTCCGATCACATATTTAAATCATATTTAAATATGTTTAACCTCAGTCAAGAGACCCGAATTTGGATTTCTCCAAATTCTTCCCTATAGCACTGTTACCCAACGTTATCCAAGCTAACCAGGAGAACCTAAAGGACCTACAGATCATGAGCTCCAACGATACGAGATTATCCGGTCAAAACTATTTTAACCGAATCAATCAACATTCATTAACCCCCGGAGACTCCACTAAAGTCCAAGGGTCTGACTCTTCTCACTGTACATATATTGTGTCCTCTTGATATAACCGTCATTGGTAAGTCGATCCTTCACAGGTTGTCTGTAATCACAGCTGGGTCATTTAAACCGTTTAACCCCTGCATTACATCTTGTTCCTTAAGTACCACTGACACCTCTAATGAACAATTTATCAGTGGTCCTACCAACAGATCATACATAATCTCTTCACAAGAGTGGATGTGCGTGCATTGTTCAAGCTCTGCAGTCATCTATTAAGGGAACAACCTATCTACTAACCCTAAAGCGGGTTAGGAGTGAATTCCTTCTTGTTGTACTATGTCCCCAACTACCTATTCGGCTTTATCCCCAAGATGGTAAGTTATTGAGTCGGCGCTATTGGGTCACTCTCACCCGTACAAGTCAAAGGATACTCCCGAACAAGCAGGAGTTCATAGCGAGCTCAGGATTCAACTCGAGTTACCTAGGCCATCAATAGGTATAAGTTGGTCTCATCTGTAAACGGAGTTATAAAGAGATAGCGACTTAATACGCGATTCTATCTTATACAATATCATTGTACATGACGCCCTCGCTTCTCACATCAACATGTGAAACGATTCAGATCACATCGTTCTGTATAGTACAAAGCAAGCCGCATCCAATAGTGTTACCAGGATAAGGTACCCAGCCTTATCCATATGCTATAGACCGTTTAGGTAGTATACTTGAACCTGATCCACAATCATGTCATACATGAAGTTCAAATATTCAGACAACGTCAAGGGTGTTGGTTATTGGTATAGGATAAAATAAACACGTTTCACTTTAATCCAGTAAACTCTTTTACTAAATTAAAACTTAATAACACTTTATTACTAAATAGAATACTTACAAACATAAATGTTTACAAACCACGAGTTTTAGGACATAAAACCCAACAAACTCCCACTTGGACTAAAACGTCTGTGGTGTACATGTTGGATGAGAAAACGAAATATCTCATATCTCATTTTTCTCCCACTGTCCTATCAGAACAAACTCGGAGCCCTAAACTCTTTTAGGTATCTCTCATACACTTTAGCCGTGAGAAACATAGTAAACAAATCAGCATGAAGTGCAATGAGGTACTTATGTGACCATCACATCCTTTCAGAGCACTAAACTTGAGTTCAACTTATAAACTTTGTGCTACTTCATAAGTTGCAACAAAATTTAGCTATAACCAAGGAATTAGCAATACAACACTTGTATTTTATCCTTCCTTGTTCACAAGACAACCCTTAATCGCATTTCATTGACAACTTACACTAGCAATTTGTTCTTACGATTAAGATCAAACTGAATCCATAGAACCAACAGAGCTAATGTAAACTTATCAGAGAAAAGATTCCTTCATCATATAGGACATGAATTACGGGAATTTATTATGAAAGCTATAACATTGATTAAACACCTGTCCAACAAGTTTTAACAATGTAAAGCCCAACTATGAATCCTCCTGGTTGAGACTAATAGATACTCTATCAAGATAGCTAGTCTTGATATCCATATACCTTATCCTATCAGATAGAACAGGGTAATGGATACGAGTAATCTATATAACTTATATCTGACAACAAGAGATGAAGTTAATACACAACTAACTCCTTCTCTTTGGGACAATCCCTTTGTCAGAAAGTCAAGCCTTAGAGGTTTTCACCTCATAGACTTGGTCTGTTAACCTCTCGAAGATTTACGGCTTTGAGCTACTGGTTCTTGTCTATGAACTCACTGTCAACATCAAGTATGATAACTTTGAATCATAATACTAAGCCAATACAGTAGACCAAATTATCTCATAATCCTCCCACTGCATTTAAGCTTTCTCAACACTTGAGAAGAATCAGCTAAACTAACAACCATTGTTAATTTAAATTAAAGCTTCCAATAAAACAAGATAAGTCTTAACATTATAGTTGTTTACAAGATTTATAGAACACAATAGTATACATCTTTTGCAAAATGAACCATTAATTTATTAAAACAAAAGATGTTATATACATAAAGTGTTCAACACAAACTTGAGTAATAGACAATAATTACAACACTTGAAATTATTTTTATACAAACAACTACAGTCAAGCAAACTCCCACTGTAAAAGCTGCGAAGACGTCTTCATAAGGCATCTTCGACAAGAAACTGACACACAAGAACTAGTTTCCTGAAAAGAATAACAAACATAATTAGTGGTTCCTGAATCAACATCCAGGTATGACAATCATAATCCACATGATATGTTTAGACTATAGATAAATCACAATTACCTTGTCGTTCCTTCTTTGTCTGCTTCTCTGCAACGTATTTTGGGTAGTTATGCTTCGAATGCCCTTCTTCACACAAATGAAAACACTTTCCACTATGTGAAGGCTTGACCTTGCCAACAGTAGGGGCTTTGCCATTCCTGGTACTTCTCTTCTTCATGTGAATAATCTTATTACTCACAATCGAGGGTTCAGATTTACTCCCTGACCCAGACCTCTTCTGGAATTTCATAGAAGTAGCAACATTTGCTTCATTCTCCTTTCCTTTAGAAGTATGCAGAGACTGATAAATCTGAAGCTTGTTCAGAAGAGATGTCAAATTTTATTCAATCTTATTCATGACCATATTGGTCTTGAAATTAAGGAAACTCTTCGAAAGAGATTCCAAGATTAAACAAACTTGACTGTTTTCATCGACAGTAGCACCATTTACCTCCGCGACATTAAAGTGGACCATCATGTTAAGGACTTGCTCCCTAACAGAGGTACCCTCCACCATGTGAGAGTTGTAAATGTTCTTGAAGGCTTCATGACGAAGAGATGTGGATGATTGTCTGAACATCCCTTGTAATGAAGACATGATTTCCTTCGCGGAAACCATAACTTCGTGCTTCTTGGCCAAAACATCAGATATGCTTGCCAAGATATAGACTCAGGCTTTATCATTAGCCCTAATCCAACCGTCATATGCTTCACGAACAGTTCGTGAAGCACTAGAACCAGGAACCGGAGGACACTCCTCCGTTAAGACAAATCTCAGGTCGTCTAAAACCAAAATCGTATTTAGGTTCGACTTCCATGTCCCATAATTCTCACCAGTTAACTTGTCGTGCGATAGAAGCTGAATAAACGAACTCGACATGCTGAAACAGAAAGTAAATCTATTAGTGAAACGGTTTTAACCTACTTAAACCAATTAAAAGATTTAGCAGTAAATAAAGGACTCAAACCCTTTATTTACAAACAACGATACTTTAGTAAGTCAGAATGGCCTCTACCGACTGGTAGTCGAGCACTCCTTCACTAAATCAAGACAGTCTTGACTAAATGTTAATAGCAGAATAAATTTTATTCCTATAGCACTTTAGTTATCGTTTTTGGTCTAGATTTACTAACTCTTTAGCAAATCCTATAAGTATAACCCTCCATTTTTAGAATTCACAGAACGGCCCCAACAGTGCATCTGAAGGGTATGTCAGAGTTGGGAATGGCCCTGTGATTCTTTATCCATAAATGGTGACCGAGGTGTTCGATTTCCCATGAAACGACCCTCCGAAGGGATTGGTACCACTTGTGAGCACCGAGCAGGCAGAACATGAGAATCTCATGGTTCAATCCAATGGAAGAGACCGTGGGATGTACTGACGTACTTCTTTCTCCCACTTACTATAGATACTTACTCCATTCACCTTGCTATTCAAAGTTTCAAACACCGCCCGACTGGAGAATGCCCTATTGACATTACACGACCTAACAAAATTCTCACGTTGTGAACTATGCGAAGTACGTAGCAGGAGAGGGATATATCATATATTCCTTCTCAACACATGTACTAAGTATCATAGACGGCTTTTTAGGGTAAACTACTCAGGTTTTACTCGGCTAAGACAATAAAACCTTAAGTTTAGGCAAACTATTTACCTGAGATGTCTAGTTTATAAACACTTTATTAACCTAACACCTCTAACGCATGCTCATAAAGCCGGTTAACTTTACTCAAGTACCGATTAGTCCCCAGGTAGGAGGTGATCCGTCAATTCATAATCCTTCAACCTAGACAGGATTTCATCGGGAGAGTTTCTCATAACCTTAGAATTTACGAGATATCGACCTATTCATCTAATGAAAGGATCAACACATTTAACCCTAAATGAACATGCTTTTAACTTTGTTATAGATTTTAAAAGTCTAAGCCAATTTTACAACACTTGCAAAACTTAAGACTTTCTACAACAAACAACTACATGCTTCTCAAACATGCAACACTAAGGCATGAAATGTTGAATATTTAACTTCATAATCAATATAACACTTATATCGATTATGCTCTTAAACATACAACTTCTAATTCATAACCAATATAACACTTATATATTGAATCTCATGAATTAAGCGTGCATCGTATACATTATAACACTTATGACATACGAAATGCATGTAACATGCTACCTATGGTGGGATTTAAAATCTACATGGCATACTCTATGCACAATGCAAGGGCATTAATTTAAACCATACATCTCATGTATCAAAACTAAATTAAACACACTAAAACAATTCGGGTTTTGGCATCAAGCAAGCAATACTACTTATTACAAGCTTGTTCTCCAACCCCAAGCTAGGCTCTTGAAGCTTTTCGAACACTTCGAACTCCTCCAAGACAGCTTGCTGCTTCTTCAACTCGGCACAACAACAACCTAGAACTCTAAGACCGAATGAATAACAGACTCCCAACCACACATTAAACCTTATTAACAAATAGGTTATTACAAACCGAAAGTAAAGAACAAGAATTAAAAGAGATGCCATAAACCGATATCACTTTAGCTAGCCAACCAGAGAAAACAAATACAACCCACCTAGGACTCAATTTGTTCCAAATTGAGAGCTTAAAGCATGCTCTGATACCAATTGATGGAACCGATGATCCCGACACAACCAGAGGCGTAGTGGAAGAAGCCTAAACTGGCTGAGGATCTTCAGCAATCAATAAGCAACAAACCAAGAGATGTAAAATCGACTAACACTTAGCCATTTTAAACTCTCGAAAGCCACCGGTAAAATCATTATCGACCGGTTCACCAACCGATAAAGTCAACCCCATAATTGACCGGTACAGACTCACCAGTAAGGCACCTCGGTGTACCACCGGTAAATGATCGCAAGATCCGACCGGTAAATGATACATCGGTAAGCCCCGACCGGTAAATGCTTCACAAGCATTTTACCCAGTAATCCCGAACGGTAATACCGTGTGAATAAATCACACCGGTAAATACCGAACCAATAAGTATTAAACCGGTAAACCGGTAGAAAATATTCACAAGATTTTCACCGGTAAATCGGTAAGACACGATCGGTAACCATTACCGGTCTGATCCTTCGATAAAGTTTAACCGGTTCGCACCACCGGTAAAAAAAGACCGAGGAATCAAACCCTACACACTGAAGTAACAGTGTTTAAGAGGCAACCAGTAAATTACTTATCGGTATTACCTAACCGGTAATACCGACTGGTAATTCTACTCGAGAGCCTCAACAAGGGAAAACATACCTTGTTTTGTTGTTTGTCTTCTCGTCTCCTCAGCACCTCTACTGCCCCCTCGAACTCTACCTCTCCTCCAGTCACGAACTCAGCACGAACGCAACAAGTTGAGGACCACCCTTAGTGTAGTCCCAGCTATTCTCGGGCTATGCAACGAAGTAGTGGGACTCCTTGAACTAAGGGGGTTTGTTGAGAGGGCAAAAGAGGAAAAAGATGAAGATAGCCAAGGTGAAGAACAACAGAAGAAGAACCTGATTCTTGAGCTTTGTTGAACACTTCAACAACCACAAAATCACTTCTAATTCTTCATTCACTTCAACAATTGAAGTTCCAATTGAGTATTGAGGAGTGAACACTTCAAGCCTCCATCTTATTCACAAGAACGACTCAATTGGCACACATAATCTTCAAGCTTCAGCCAATTCAACAAAGTTCTTCTTCAACCATTGAAGAGAACTCGACAGAATTCTGGAGAGAGAAAGGTTCAAGGAGATAGCTTCACCGTGAAGAGAAGAATGACTTCCTTGAGAGAGAACCCAAGGCAAACCTCCTCATTCTCAACCCTTGAGAATGAGTGGGAAATTCACTTGTTCAACATGCAAAGCATGTTGAACATAAGTGGAGAAATGATTCATACTTTTAAATTATGAATCATTATTAAAACAAAATTTTAGTTAATAAAATTTATTATTAAATATAATATCAAATATTAATTTAATAATAAACCAATCCCCGATTTTTCGAAAACCGAATTTCTCAATATGAATCTCTATTCATATTTTTCTCCAGTCCCGTATTTAAATCATATTAAATACAACTTACTCCGATCGAGTATTTAAACCATATTTAAATACATCTTCCTCTGATCACATATTTAAATCATATTTAAATATGTTTAACCTCAATCAAGAGACCCGAATTTGGATTTCTCCAAATTCTTCCCTATAGCACTGTTACACAGCTTTATCCAAGCTAACTAGGAGAACCTAAAGGACCTACAGATCATGAGCTCCAACGATACGAGATTATCCGGTCAAAACTCTTTTAACGGAATCAATCAACATTCGTTAATCCCCGGAGACTCCACTAAAGTCCAAGGGCTGCACTCTCCTCACTAAAGATATATTGTTTCCTCTTGATATAACCTTCATTGGTGAGTCGATCCTTCACAGGTTATCCGTAATCACAGCTGGGTCATTTAAACAGTTTAACCCGTGCATTACATCTTGTTTCTTAAGTACTACTGACAACTCTAATGAACAATTGATCAGTGGTCCTACCAATTGATCACTGGTCCTACCAATAGATCATACATCCTCTCTTCACAATAGTGGATGTGCGCGCATTGTTCAAGCCTTGGAGTCAGCCATTATGGGAACAACCTATCTACTAACACTAAAGCGGGTTAGGAGTGAATTCCTTTTTGCTGTACTATGTCCCCAACTACCTATTCGGCTTTATCCCCAAGATGGTAGGTTATTGAGTCGGGGCTATTGGGTCACTCTCACCCGTACAAGTCAAAGGATACTTCCGAACAAGCAGGAGTTCATAGCGAGCTCAGGATGAAGCTCGAGTTACCTCGGCCATCAATATGTATAAGTCGGTCTCATCAGTAAACGGAGTTATAAAGAGAGAGCGATTTAATACGCGGTTCGATCTTATATAATATCATTGTACAGGACGCCCTCGCTTCTCACATCAACATGTGAAACGATTCGAATCACATCGTTCTGTACAGTACAAAGCAAGTCGCATCCAATAGTGTTACCAGGATAAGGTACCCAACCTTATCCATATGCTATAGACCGTTTAGGTAGTATACTTGAACCTGATCCACAATCATGTCATACATGAAGTTCAAATATTCAGACAACGCCAAGGGTGTTGGTTATTGGTATATGATAAAATAAACACGTTTCACTTTAATTCAGTAAACTATTTTACTAAATTAAAACTTAATAACACTTTATTACTAAATAGAATACTTACAAACATAACTGTTTACAAACCACGAGTTTTAGGACATAAAACCCAACAATAATGTACCCAAAAACACATTATGAATTTGTAACGATACTTCAGTGATTCAGAATGGTTGCTACCGAGGGGAAGTCAAGCACTTCTTCACTAATCCAAGACATTCTTTACTAAATGCTAATACCAGAATAACTCATATTCCTATAGCATCTTAGTTATCGTTGTTTGGTCAAGATTTACTAACTCCTTAGCAAATTTTGTAAGTGTGACCCACCATTTTCAGAATTCAGAGGTCGGCCCCAAC
The DNA here is from genome assembly GCA_028017165.1 of Herpetospermum pedunculosum. Taxonomy (NCBI): domain Eukaryota; kingdom Viridiplantae; phylum Streptophyta; class Magnoliopsida; order Cucurbitales; family Cucurbitaceae; genus Herpetospermum; species Herpetospermum pedunculosum. The sequence continues at coordinate 25,348,577 of CM051527.1, read as the reverse complement.
AATGCAACCGAATGAAAATGTCAGCGTTGGGAATGTACTGTTGCGTGCTCAGTATAGATATAAAATGGTTAAATAGAGCACTCAATCATGCAAGCATACATGATCAACAACAAGTGATAAGTATAATTTATGTCGATTCCCACATGGATTTTGTGTAAGCAACCACGATTTTTAGGCGTGTTATCTTAAGAGAAGTCTCCAGTGACAGGTTGGGTTATGGGTATGTTTTTATTTTATGATTGTAAATGATGCAAAATAAACGCAACTAAAACTTAACAAAACAGGAATCATGCATAAAATGAAATAGACAGTAACGAACGTAACTGCAAGGAACAAAAATTATGTGACTCTAGCAAAACTTTAGCGAACGAATAACTAATGCAGAAATTCTTAAGTGACAAGCAAGGCAGGCCAGGATTCATACAGTAATTCATAGATCAACACGTCAGGTACGATTAAACAAGCATATGCACCGTTCTAGTAGAAACACATAAAATCTCTCGATCTTAAACATTAGGACTCTAGATCATTCATATCCAAACGAAACTAGCATCCTATTCATACAAATAAGCTATATGATGTGCTAGGAGAGTGACTAAGCTTAGCCTCTTCTATGGTTACCATGAAAGGCTAGCATGAACATATGACTTAGACGCTCTACTCCTCTCGGAGGTTCGGAAATCATTAACACATAATGGATGGCCGGTCGAAAATGCATTGTTAAATTAAGAACACATATGCTCAGAACATTTCATGCCAATCAAACGCTGAACTATTAATATATTCACTACCGAATCATCCTAGCGAACCCTTGCGGATTTAGCTACTCGTGCTACAGAAAAAAACTCAAAGCAACAACAAAGTTCATAACTAAGAAATAAAACTAAACATCAAAATACCAGAGGGGAAGAAATACTACAACACTAAGAAGAAAAGCATAAAATACTAAATGTAATCAGATCCTCGGTTGCTGCAACTCTTCACAACAGCTCAGCTCTCCTCGGCTAGTTCTTCCTCCTTAGCCCTTCTTCAGATGAAAGATGCACAGCTCAGGCGTAGAGGGGACTGCTTCAATGGAGGATTCGTCTCTTCTTCCCAAAAAGCTCTGAAACCCGAGAGCTTTCTCTTGATTTTCAAACTTTTCCCCTCTCGACTCTCTCTTGTCTCTTTCTATATATACTCCAGGGATTCCATCCAAGCTTTTCCTAAAATGGCCTCCTCCTCCTCATTGGAGGGGTGCAAATGGAAAAAGCATCTTGAGCGTACGACAGGAGACAATAGCTGACAATTCTGCTGCATCAGGTACAATTTTTGCTGATGTTTTGCGTCCGCAAAGTTTCTTTAAAGGCGCCAACTTTGCTACTGCGATGCTACCGCAAAGCTTCTTAACTAACGATGCATACTCTTTTCCACATGCTGCGATTCACGCGAAGATCTAGCGACACCTAAGAAGATCAAAGCTAAGTTATTTATGCACAAAAGAGCTCAAATACTTACAATTGCTACATAAGGCTCAATTGCTAAATCTTTTCAAATAATCACTAAATCAGCACGCTTTATAGGTTATCTCATTCTCTTTCACAAAGAGGACTCCACATTTTCTTCCTTTTAAGCCTAAAATAACTCTCATTTGGAGAGTTAACATGTACCTATGTTTCTTTATCCATTTCTGGAGATTGAGTTGTTCCGACTCCTATGAAATGGCCCTTCGAATGTACGGTGCCTCTAAGAGCAACCAGCAGGCGGAACATAGGAATCTCACGGTTCAACTTAATGGAGGAGACCGTAGGATGTATTGACATACTTCCTTCTCCCACTTACTATAAATACTTTCTCCATTCACCTTATTCTTGATTTATGCAAACACCATCCAAATGGGGATGCCCTATTGACATCACGAGGCCGAGCATAAATCTCACGGTGTGAACTTCGCGGAGAACGTAGGAGGAGATTGATATATCATATATACCTTTTCAACACCACTACTATGTGTTTTAGACGGTTTGGGTATATCTTACTTAGGCATTATCCGGCTAAGACAATAAAACCTAAGTGTATGTAAAACAAACTTTTACCTATGATGTCTAGGTGATAAATACTTTAAAACCTTACACCACTCACGTGCATGCTCATAAAGTCGGGTTAACTTAACTCAAGTACCGGATCGATCCCCAAGTAGAAGGTGTTCCGTAAACCGTCAGCTTAAATACCCCCAACCTTCGACAGGATTTCACCGGGTGAGTTCTCTTGTAACCTTAGCTTCACAAGATATCGACCTATTTTAACTATTAAAACGAGCGATACTAAAATCCTAAACGTTTTGGATTTTTTTAACACAAACTGAGTATGCATTTATCTTTGTTATAGTTTTTAAATGTCTTTCATTTTACAACGCTTATAAAACATATATTCTATAACAAACTTCATGCTTCCTAAACATGCATATAACGATTATATAAACTAAGGCAAACTATGTTGGATGTTTAATTTCATAATTAATATAACATTTATATCAATTATTCTATTAAACTAGCAACATCTAATTCATGAACTAATATAACTCTAATATCAATTCTCATGAATTCCTAAACATGCATACTATATATTATAACATTTATAACATACTTTCAATGCATGGAGCATGCTTCCTATGGTGGAATTTTAAATCTATATGACATATTTTATGCACATACAATTAGGGATTTTAGCTAACAAGAGCATAGCTCAACGACATGATGTAAGCCTAGTGACCACGAGGTCCTAGGTTCAATCCCCCACCTCAACATGTAGTAAAAAAAAAAATAATAAGGAATTTTAATTAAAACATACATTCACAATGCATAATTAATTAAACACACTAAAGTGGACTGATTTTGGCATCACGGGCAAGAAAGCAACTAAATTATTACAAGAATAATTCATAAACTTGGTTGAGATGCTTCCGAACCCTTCGAACCGCCCCGAACTAGCTTAAATTTGCTTGAACCGACCAAAAAACAGCACCAAAAGCTTCAACAAAAATTGAACCGGTTCAAAACAGCAAACCCGTCTTCAACAGCCCGAAACCGAACCAAAACCGACCCGAACTGGACCAAACGAGCGCTGAACTGAATCATCAGAGGGTGAAGAACCTGGAATCGGTCTGACTTTAAGTGAACTGGACCGCCCAAGGACCGAACCAGACCGTTTCTTCCACCTTGCGCTGAACCGGTTTTGTGCTGTTTTTTTTTATAAAAAAAACAGCATGTTGTTTTTCCAGACACCCGAACTTTTCTTTTCCAATTGAAAGCCTATATGGACTCTAATGACTCAGAATTTTTTACAGACTCTTCTGCACACATTATAGCCCATACACGCCCGGGCAATTACAAAACGAAGTACAAATCGAAGCTCAAATAATTATGCCAAAACCGGAAAAATATTTTAGACGCCCAGAAAAATAAATTTCTAAATGATACCCACCAAGCTCAAATTGATGCAAATTAAGTGACCAAAAAATGCTCTGATCCCAATTGATGGAGCGCATGTAGCGCAGCGTAAGCGAGTAGGATCATTGGCACTCTAATTTCATCAATTTAGTTAAATTAGAAACATACTCAAAACTTGGAAATAAAAGAAATTAGTACACATACCTCTTGTAGTTCTAGAATCTTCTAATCCCGATGCTCGAATCTCCTCACGAACTCTACGAACCTTATCTCGAACGCTTCGAGGACCACCTCCGGTAGTCTCGCTATCCTCGGGCCGAGCAATGGAGTGGTGGGACTCCTTTACAAGAGAAAAGTTTGGAAGAGAAGGAGAATATGATCTATGTGATGATGATAATTTGAAGAGAATTGTCACATAATCAAAGCTTCAAAATTTTCAAACATCATCGATCTTCAAACCATTTGAACTCCATCCAATTTATAGGCCATTCACATGCAACAAACTCTTTGCTTAGCATGACACCTCAAAAAGGATGAATTAGTCTTCACACAAGTGTTCAACAATTGATGAGTTTATGCATGTAGTAAGTGATTCACAAAACACTTACTTAACTTGGATAAACCACTCAATTTGGATAAATCCACTCAACCTGGATAATCTCACTTGTATTATTTTGTCATTTTAAAATTAATTCATAATTAATTTTAATAAACAAAATAAATTTTAAATAATTAAACATTTTAAATAATTAATATTATTATTTAATTCAATATCAAATATTAATTAAATAATAAGACTAATCTCGATTTCTTAAACCGAATCATCATACATGAATTCCTATTCATGTTTTAGACCGATCTCATATTTAAATCATATTTAAATATGTCCATCATTCTTCCAAAAACGAATTTAAAATAAATTCAAATTCTTTTTTTCTCTCATATTGTTACACGGCTTAATCCGAGCTAGCCAGGAGAACCTAAAGAACCTACAGATCATGAGCTCCAACGATACAAGATTAACCAGTTAAACTCGTTAGCCTAACTAACCAACATTCGTTAACCCCCAGAGACTCCACTAAAGTCTAAGGGTTGCACTCTCCTCACTGTAGACATGTTGTGTCCTCTTGATATAGCCATTATCAGTAAGTCAATCATTCACAAGTCCTTCGTAATTCACAGCTGGTCAAAAATATTGTTTTACCCCTGTACGTCTTGTTCCTTAAGTCCCACTGACACCTCTAATGAACTATTGGTTTGCAGTCCGACCACTAAACCAAATCCCTCTCGGGCTAGTGAGAGGGTGGGCCCATTGTTCAAGACTCAGAGTCAACACTTAAGGGAACAACCTCTCTACTAAACCTTAAAGACGGGTAGGAGTGAATTCCATCTCGCAGTACTATGTTCCCAGCTACCTACCCGGTATTATCCCCAAGATGGTAGGCTTATTGAGTCAGGGTTGTTGGGCCACTTTCACCCATACAAGTCAAAGGATAATTCTGAATAAACAGGAGTTCATAGCATGCTCAAGATTCAGATCGATTTACCTAGGTCATCATATGAAAAAAATCGGTCTTTACAGTAAACAGAGTTATAAAGAAAGAGCGACTTGATTCCGCGGTTCAGTCTTATGGAAACTCATTGCACAGGATGCCCCCACTCGCATGTCTCTACATGAACGATTTCGGATCACATCGTTTGTACTATACAAAGGGGGTCGTGTCCATAGTGTTCCCAGGATAAGGTACTCAGCCCTATCCCTATACTATAGACCATTTTGGCTATTACTTGAACTTGATCCACATTCATGTCGCACATTAAGTTCAAGTATACAAACTATAGTCATGGGTTCTTGGTTTATTGAAATAGGTTTAATAAGAACACAATTCACTTTATTCAATAACAACTTAATTGAATAAAACTCAATAACAACTTTATAGCTAAATAGAATATACATTCAGTTTACAAACCATGAGTTTTAGGACATAAAACCCAACATTTCATACCTCTACCTTTGAAAATAAGTGTCTAGATCATCAAGAAAGAATCGTATCATCCAAAATTTCTATGAAAAAGTGGTGTGAATTTTGTGAACCCCTTTGGGAAGGAATTTCCGGGACCTTCCCATAACAATATAAACATCTCAAATGTCTGTTAAAACTTTTTATCACTTTTTTCATACCTCCACCTTTGAAAATAAGTTTGGGATCCTCAGGAAATAATCGTAATCATCAAGTTTTTTCGTGATATACCGCATTTGGGAAGGAACTTTCGGGACCTTCCGCAGAGCACTTTACACTTCTGAAATGTCTATTAAAATTTTTAGTCATTTTTTTAACCTCCACCTTTGAAAACAAGTGTCTAGATCCTAGGGAAAGAATAGTAATGATAAAAAATCTCCATGGAAAAATGGTTTGAATTTTGTGATTTACCCCTTTAGGTAGGAACTTTTGGGATCTTCCGTAGAGCACTATAAACCTTTGAAATGTCGGTTAAACCTTTGAATTTTTAGTCACTTTTGGCATTTTGGAGTGGAACCAAAAGCAAAGTCACGAGGGTTGTGCCCAAAGTGGACAATATCATATTAATGTGGAGATATGTGGAGTTATATTGTCCCTAACAAATGGTATTAGAGTCATACCCCTAACAAAATCTGATAAAATGTAGAAATAGACATTTTATTCGATATAAAAATTGAGAATCAAAAGAAGTAATTGTATTTTTTATAAGCCGATGGATTAAATGAAGACGTCTTTAATTTAAAAGTTGAAAGATTAACAAAGTAAACTAAAATGATTGAAGGTTGGCTATTTCTTTGGTGAGGATGTTTGTTTCCATAGTCTACGAGAAGTTTAACATTGGATGGTGCCTCCATTTTGCAAGTAAATGACACAGCCTTTGGCAACAAAGCAGCAGTTGCAAGCCGGAGACAGCAGCTCGTCATCGGAGGCTGGGCAAGTCATATACGCCGCATCCACACAGAAAAGTGGACAGGCTTTGGCCATTGTCCTCGTTTTTGCATTCGGCTCAACCACCCTAACTACACACAATTCTCATCAAACAAAATAAAGTTTATCATTTTGTCATTTTCTTCCATCACTCCACTTTAATAGTGAAAAGGGCTTTTTTGGTTAAATTATTTAAAATCTTCACTTTTTTAAGGTTAATTTTAATTATTATCTTATTATTTAAAATATTTATTTATACCTTTAAACTTTATAAACTTGATTCAAATGTGCAATTGGATCATTTTAATGCCAAAAGTATGTAACAGAAATGGATGTGATTATAAAGTTATGTTACAGGCATCTCAACATGTTGAATCATTTTAATGCCAAAAGTATGTTACAGAAATGGATGTGATTATAAAGTTATGTTACAAGCATCTCGACATGAGGTTAGTAGCCTGACGCCATGGTTCACCTCGTCGTAAGGTCGAGACCTTGACGTCACAAACACTACTCTCAAAGATCTAGGGCCGACTTCTAGGTCTGATGGGGAGATTCACCAACGGGCGATCAAGAGATCTCATGTCACGTCACCGTCACCACCTCAAAATCAAGGCGAAGAATGTCCGATTGACATTCCTACCTTGTGCCACAAGGTAGCGGTATGACAAGCCCCCTGAATCCGCCAAGAATCGAATGATCGATTATCCTCATGATGAAGAAGGGTACAAATTTGTACTGACCGTCCATTCATTCTCTCATGTATACATACCTAGGAGGATCCCAACCGCAAGGTACGCAACTCGCAGTACTCTCACTTCTACTTAAGTTTAGAACTCTCTCTCTCTAACTTAAAGCATCAGAGTATAGTGGACCCAGTTTCACACAAGTGTAAGTTTATTCTCTCTTTGTCGGTCGGTCCCAGACTACACAACGTACCTATTCATGGAAGTCCGCTTCTGAGAAGATTTTTGCACTAACAAATTATAAATAATAACATAGACTTTTAAAAAATGAATGATAAATGTGATAAGTACCCATGCCTACTAATTATTGATGTAGCAAATATGGCTTGAAAAGTCAAAGAGTAAATATAAATAAAATTGAGGCGATAGGAGTATATTTAAAACTATCCTCTACGCATTTTGAATTTAGCCCAAATTTTATAAAGGAACAATTAATGCAATAAGATATGTTTATTTCACGAATCCCAAAACGAGTCAAACATATATTTGTTTTTTTTTTCCAATGAGATTGTCCATTATTAGTGTAGTGAGATAAGTTATTGCGAATGGGTGACATAATATTATACATTTTTTATGCGTCTACTAAATACAAAATTAAATATTTATGTTAGTAATCTACCCGATAGTTTAGAAACCTATTATACACTTTTTCAAATACAGAGTGAAAAAAAAAATCCGAAAGTTTTGAGAATTATCAAATAAATTTTAAGAGATCTATTGGGCACAATTCTAAAAGTTTAGGTTTTGTTTAATAACCCTTTAGTTTTTGAAAAATTAAGTTTATAAACACCACTATTGGAGATAATTATCTTCACTTATATACCTATGATTTTTCTCTTATCTCACCAATGTGGAATATTGTTTGTACTCCCAAGAAGATTAAAAATCATTGTAAAAAAATTTAATAAAAACAAACACAATTTTTAAAGATCAAAATAAAAAATTTAAGACTATGTTTGATAACCATTTGGTTTTTGAAACTAACCCTATAAACACTATTTTCACATATAACTTTCTTTGTTTTGTTATCTAGTTTCTACAATGTTTTTAAAAATCACGTCAATTTTGAAAACTAAAAAAAGTAAGTTTAAAAAAGTAGCTTTTGTTTTTTTAAATTTGACTAAGAATCCAAATGTTTCTCTAGAAAAAGTTGAACCCATAGTAAATAAATTATTAAAAAAAAACAATTCTAAATTTCAACAATTAAAATCTAAAAATAAGATAAGATTATCATACGGGACCTGAATCATTATTAAAGAAGGTGTTTTATTAATGTATTTTACCATTTCATGATAGTAAGGACGTGATTATATAAAAATCAATATAAAAGGATGAGATCAAAAGTTTGTTTTTAAAGATGGAAAAACAAAATTGAGAGAATAAGCCTTGAACATTTAGAGACTAAAATTATATTATTTAGGGTAGAAAATGAAAAGAATTATCATTTAAGTAAAAAGAAGAGATTGGAAACAAACCGAAAATGAAAAGAAGGAAGCAAAGCACAAGTTTGTTGTTAGCCATACAACTTTCTTCTCCTTCTTCAAGTTTCTTTAAGAATTATTATTGGTGTTGTTGAATGAAGTGCCTCTGTTGATTTATATACAAACAAATAAAGTCAAGCTTTTTGAAGAAGACAACTGCCTCCCTGTTGAACCTGCGCCACCATCATACCTAGAATTTGTTTACACCATATGTGAAATCAATACTAAATGAATATTGGAAGTCAAATATATCTGCGCCTACTATATTTCATGCAACTTAAACTTAAATGGTCTACATAAACATAGTTAGCAATAATCAATCGCTAAATATTCTATCGAATCAATTCAAGAACGTTGGGGTCTACTGTCGAACAACTGTCTCGTTCTTCAATTGGTCGCTGGTCTAACCGAAACTTTAGAGGAATGGGCGCACTTATTCGTCAAAGTGATTCCCTTCCACTTTTCTATAAATCTCGTTTGATCCTCACTCTTGAAAAGGCAGACTTAGCAAAACAGATCGTCACGAATTCGAATGTTGTCATGATCGCTCGGACAACTGATGATAATTATTCATCGAATTTTGTTCTGCCTAACCGCATCAACCTTCATGACAATAGGAGCCCAAATCGCCACAATGGCGGTAAGAACCGCGAGGTCGACCACGGTGGAGGTAAGGTCGACAGTAGCCTGTTAAGTGATTTTTAGACTTGTTAAAACAAGTTGTTTTTAGAGTTTTAGTTAAGTGAAAAGATATTTTGTCTCTTGTTTCTGTCTGATTGTTGCTTATTTTGTGTGTAGGTGATTTAAGGAGGAAGGTAGGAGAAAGATCGAAGATGAAAGGAAAAAGGATGCTAGCGCGACTCTAAGTTAGAATGTTGTGGCATAATGTCTAGCGCCTAGGCGCTGCACTTGGACGCCCGAACGATCATTTTGGTAGAAGGCTTAGCGCCTAGGTGCTGAAAATGGGTGCCTAGGCGCTGATGAGACGAGTTTGGCAGAATGCTTAGCGCCTAGGCGCCCGAACGACAAATTGGGCAGAAGGCTTAGCGCCTAGGCGCTGCATCTGGGCGCCTAGGTGCTACAATTACTGAAGCGAAGATTTTCTCAACGCCTAGGCGCTACGACAATATTTGCACTAATTATTAAAGGAACTTTTTCTTATTTTGAAAGGGAGGCTGAAAGTTGACTGCGAAGAGGGAGACAAGACAACAGAGAAGAGAGTTTTGAAGATCTGAGCATCCAAACGGAGCGAGAGCGCTAGGGAACTTATGGATTCATTCGTGGATTATTTATTTTCCTTTATTTCATCATTTTCCTTACTCGTAATGAATATGCCTTTGAATCTTAATTTTTCTGAGATTTTCACCATGAACTAATTCTTTTATCTAGAGTGTAGATGTAGTCGTTGTTGAATCTTATTTTGCATTGTTGATTGTTAAGAACTTGATTTCATATTAGAGTGTGAAAACCTTTATGACCTTAATACATGTTAGGATTTGGCTAATCTTAGTGTGAATTTATATCAATGCTTTGAGGTCCATAGACGATAATCATTGACTAACCTTAATTGTTTTCCCTAATTTATATGAGCGATAGACACACTAGTAGAAATCGGGGCTATGATGACAAATAAAAACTGTCATCAGGACTTTAGATGACAATTTTTTTCAGTCGTTATAGCCCCTGCCTTCTTTACTCTATAGATGACACAAACCGAAAACTGTCATCATTCATGGTTTCGTGACAGTTTTTTTCTGTCTTCATAATACAATTAATGACAATTATTTTATGTCAATAGATCTTATTCTATGACATTTAAACATTGTCACTGAATGACCACTCGTATCATATTTTGTCATCTAATCACAATTGACGACATGAAATTTTTGTCATCTAATGACAATTGATGACATGTAATATTTGTCATATAATCTGAATTGATGACAATACATATTTGTCAACTAATCCGAGTGGATGACAGTAAATTTTATACGCTTTGATGACTTATATTTACAGTCACTATTAGGTTTAAGACGACAACTATTTTGTGTCAACAAATTTAATTAAATGACAATTTTTTTTTGTCAATAAATATGTTTATATTTATAATTGTAAATATTATTAAATTTCATGACCTTGAGATGAATCTATATTTCTCTTAATTGATTCACCAAAGTCATAAAACTAACGGATGGACAAACCTGCGAATACACATGTAACCAAAATAAAACACTTCAAGTCGGACACAAAACGTAATATCATTGAAATAAATTGTATATATCATTGAAATATCATTCACTCACACAAACTAAATCGTATGCATCATAACTACAATACTCATCAATTGTTGCAATATTAACACAAAAACATTAAAATGTTGCATAACATGATGAAATATATATCTAACCCAACCAAATAGTCCAACATTTGTTGCAATATGACTTCTAGCTTCAGTAAATATCTTGACTCCGCTTTGTATTTCCTAATAAAGACACAAATACTATTTTAGAAATAATCTCAATACTTCTTACATTGAAAAACAATGAGCATCTGTAAAGAATAATCTGTAAAGAATAAGAGTACAAAATAAAAAGGAAATACAACAAAATGTGCATAAGTCATTTTGAACATCAGTCAACTAAACAAGTCTTAAAGTGAAGAAAAAAAAGTGCATAAAAAGTGTCCAAGTGTAATTTTTAAGCCACAAACTAGGGGTGTACAAAAAACCCGCAACCCGCCCAACCCAACCCAACCCAACCCAACTTTTCGGGTTGGGTTGGGTTTTTTTTTAATATGGGTTGGGTTGGGTTGCATTTTTTAAAAACCGAATTTTCGGTTCGGTTCGCGGGTTGAACCAAATTTGGCTCGGTTCAACCCGAACCGAACCGAATTCAATATATTATAAAAAAAAAAAAAAAATTATATATATATAAAATTTAGGGTTTCTTCATCCATTTTATTCTCATTTTTCAATCCAGCCGCCTCCCCCTTCTCTCTCGCGTTCGCCCTCCACCTCCCTTCTCTCTCGTTCGCCTCCACCTCCCTTCTCTCTCGTTCGCCCTCCGCCTCCCCTCTCTCTCGTCTCCGCCCGCCGACCTCGCTCTCCGCCTCCAACTCGCAGTCGTCGTTCCAGTCGCTCCGCCTCACAGTCGCCCTGCAGACCTCGCTCTCCGCCTCCCGCCGTCCTCGCTGCAGTCGCCCCGCCAACATCGCTCTCCACCTCCCAGCGTCCTCGCTGCAGTCGCCCCGCCAACCTCGCTCTCCGCCTCCCAGCGTCCTCGCTGCAGTCGCCCCGCCGACCTCGCTCTCTGCCTCCTGCCGTCCTCGCTGCAGTCGCTCTCCACCATTGTCGGCTCGAGGCCTTCTCGGTGTTGAATGTGTGGTAGGTTGTTGAGGCCTTCGAATGGGTTCGGGGTTATTTTCGGGTTGCCGCTGGAATTTTATATAGTTGAAAATTGGGTACAATGTATGATTTGATTTCAATCCACTCTAAATTTATGAATTTTCTGTTATTATTTATACTGCTGTGAAATTTAAACTTGTATGATGGGTAATAACCTTTGCATTTGAAAATTAAAATGCAAATATGTGATTGTTTTGATTCTGAAACTAATATTATTGGCAACTTTTTAAGTCTTAAGTTGTGTGAATGAGAAGTTTGATGTTTTATGAAGTTTTGTGAATGAGAAGCTTGATCTTTTACTCATGAAGTTGTGTGAATGAGAAGGTTGATCTTTTACTGAAGTTGTGTGAATGAGAAGTTTGATCTATTTTATTTTCTCCCTAAAGCTCAAATGAAAAATGGTATCCAAGTAAATTAGGAATGCATATCTACTGCCTTGTCCAGTTTTTTATATTTCTAAACTTTGTTCTTAACTTCTAAAATAAATTTTGTTTGTTCTTAACAACTTCTAAAATAAATTTTGTTGCTTTCAAATAAGAATATGAAGGATATTTTTAATAATTCATGTGAATTGTGTTGTTGATAGTATTTTAAATAATAAAAAAAAAATTAGAAAAAAATACCAACCCGACAACCCAACCCAACCCAACCCGAAAATTGAAGGGTTGGGTTGGGTTGGGTTGACTGAAATGTTGGGTTGGGTTGGGTTGAAAATTCACCAACCCGAAATTTTCGGGTTGGGTTGGAAAACCCTGAAACCCAACCCAACCCAACCCATGTACACCCCTACCACAAACAAACTTAGTAGAGAACTTAAAAGCTTCTAACCCACCCTCGATGTTACAAAAATGTGGTGTCTATGTGTACTTTGAAAAATCCTCACGAGGAAAGGGAAGAGAGGGAAGGCGATTTCAATTCAGTTTGTCAATCCGATGAAAGTTTCTTTTTTGTTAGGGATTTCGATTTCATATATAAATTAGGGATGACGAAATCTTATGTAAATAAGGGATTATATATATATATATATATATATATATATATATATATATTAATTATAAATTTTGAGATTATTACAAGTAAATTTTATGAAGACGTTCAGTGTTTTTTTTCACAATTTTTATTTCCTTTTTTTCATTTTTTTTATTTGCTAATTAATTTATTTTTTAGTGGTAAATTAATTCTAATTCTTTTCTAAGTATTTTTTTAATTTCTATTTTAATTTAATTACAAATTTATTTTATAAATAAAAAAACTAGTAAAAAAATATAAACAAATTTATGATAGTTAATAAATTTAAACGATTTAGGACATTTTAAGATTGTCATCGATTGATGACACTTGAAAACTGTCATTAAGTTTCGGAAATTTGAAAAATTCCGTTTTTTCCCGCAAAAAACGCGCCCCAAACGGAAGATGACATTTTTTTTCTTTCCTTCCTCAATTTTTGGATTCCCCACATGTCATCTATTCCTATTTTTCTAGTAGTGACATATCCTTGTAGGTTTTGTGGCAATGCTAGTTTTACAACCTTCATAATTGAATTGTTCTGATTGTCATAAAATTATGGGCAATTGACCTTATAATGAATATTATTATTGCTCGAGAGAGTAGCAAGTATTTTGAGTAGAACTTGTCAACAATCTAGAAATCAAACTTTTATAGCCTTCGATTATTGAAGAATAGGAGGAGATAGCGATGGAATTTTTGCTCTAGAGTCTCAACCATCTACATTCACCATAACTCTTGATAGTTTTAGTGTTTTAATTACTTTAGTTCGAAGCATTTTAATAATTCATTCATCCTTGACTGATCGATTGCTCAGATAAAATTGAAGTTAAAGAAGTTGGTAATTAGTAACTTTCATTCCCTATGGAGAACGATAATTAGTACTTACACTACTATATTACTTGGAACGATTCGTACACTTGCGAAATCGAACAACATAGCTGAGGCGGCAAACAACAGTGTTCCGGTCAGTGGCAGTGACAGTCATGGACGAACAGTGGACAATCGTGGATGAACATTAGGCAGCTATGAATGGGTAGTGGGCACCAACATTGGTTGTGGCCTTTCCCCCTTTGGGCGGTTCTTTCTTGCCCTTACCCAACGACTTCTTGGACCCGACCCAATAATCTACAACAACAAATGGGGTCCTAGGCCCACGCCCACAACATGCATATTGTACCACTGACCAACGCAATCAACCCGACATCGAGGCCGCAATGCACACTCTTGAATTAATCCTTCAGATACACAATGGTACCATGGATACTGACTCTACCTCTCATATGACATCCACGCAAGTTAATCTCTTGTCTTATTTTAATTTGAGCAAAAATTGTGGGTATAATTGTCGAAAATGGTCATTCAATTCCAATTCATGGTTATGGTCATACACAGTTGTCTCCCTCAAATCCACACACTTGTCTCCCTCAAATCCACCATTATCTTTAAAAAGTGTTCTTCATGCCCCTAAACTCATTAAAAACTTAGTTTTAGTTATAAAATTTACTACTGATAACTCTGTTTTCGTTGAATTTGATCATTTTGGGTTTTATGTGAAGTACTTTCAGACATGGATACGTCTAATGAGATGTAATAGTTCGGGCGAACTTTATCCCATCATCACCACCACAACAAATTCAGCTATATCACCTTCAAATTTTGTCATTTTAGCGCCATCTTTATGGCATGAGCGTTTGGGTCATCCAAGAACACCTGTTTTTTATTCCCTCAAGCTAAGTAACTTCATTGAATGTACTAGAACTCATAGTTCTCATATTTGTCATTCTTGTCCACTTGGAAAGCATGTTAAATTGTCGTTTGTTGCGTCTTCTTCTCGCACTTTTATGCCATTTGATATTATTCATACTGATCTTTGGACATCTCCTATTTTGAGTTCTTCAGACCACAAATATTATACTATCTTGCTAGATGATTACTCTATTTTTTATTTTATTTTTATTTTGTGGACATTTTCCTTATCTAAAAAGTCACAAGTTTTTTCTACTTTCTCGACTTTTAGAGCTTTCATTCACACTCAATTTGAAAGAGAAATTAAAATCATTCAATGTGATAATGGTAGGAAATTTGATAATGGGTCATTCTGGAATTCTTGTAAAACTCATGGTTTGTCTTTTTCGTTTCTCTTGTCCTCATACTTCATCACAAAATGAAAAGGCCGGAAGAAAATTTTGTACATTAACAACATTGTTCGCAGTATACTTGCTCATGCTTCTTTACCAAATTCTTTTTGGCATCATGCATTACAAGTGACAACCTACCTTCTCAACATCCTTCCAAATAAACAATTAGCCTATCAATCTCCTCTAAAAATTCTCTATCACAAAGACACATCCTACTCTCTTCTTAGAGTGTTTGGTTGCTTATGTTACCGTCCTTTTTCATCTACTACCATTCACAAATTACAACCTCGCTCCACACCATGTGTATTTTTGGCATATTCGTCTCATCATCATGACTACAAATGCTAATTTATCTTGAAATAAAACCATATTAAGTCGCCATGTTAGTTTTTGTGAAACTGAATTCCCTTTTGCTAAAGTGCATAATCCATCACCTCAGACATACGATTTTTTGGATGATGGTGTATCTCCTCATATACTACACCATTTGGCCTCCTCAAATAACCATAGTTCGTCAACACTCATCTATCATTCCTCTCTCACTCTCCATGACGATCCTATCGGCGGCCCAAACATCGCTTGAGCCAAACATCTCAAGTCCATCAGTCGTGACCCACTCTCCCGTCCAACTCCCTCATTTTTCAGGTCACAGACCAGTTACTCGAAGTCAATATGGAATATTTAAACCAAACATCAAATCTAGTCTCCTTGCCCACGTTACCAAATCACCACTACCTCGTAACCCCGTTTTTGCCCTTAATGACGTGAATTGAAAATTGGATGTGTACGATGAATATGATCCTGTTATTAAAAATAAGACGTGAGATTTGGTACATCGTCCACCTAACATTAATAATTTGATCTATGTGAATTTTTCGGCATAAAGAACATTTTGATGGTTCTTTTGAGGGGCATAAAACCCTTCCTGTAGGTGATGGAAAAACTCCACAGGTTGTAGTGGATTATGACGACACTTTTAGCCCGGTGGTCAAATAAGCAACTATTCACATTGTTCTTAGTTTGACTCTCTCTAAAGTATGTCATATTCACCAACTTGATGTAAAGAATGCGTTTTTATATGGTGAAATCAAGGATATCGTATACATGCATCAATCCCTAGATTTTCGAGACCCAACACATTGCTTGTTTGCTACAGAAATCTTTGTATGGGCTTAAGCAAGCCCCTCACACATAGTTCAAACGATTTGTTGAGTATGTTTCCACTATTGGGTTCTCTAACAGTAAGTCTGGTCATTCTCTATTCATCTGTTAAGTTCCGCACGTGACCTACATTCTCTTGTATGTGGATGATATTATATTGATTGTTTCATCGGATGATCTTCACAAGTTTTTTATGACACTTCTCAGTTTTGAATTTGCCATGAAGGTGTTGCACAATTTTTGCAATATAATACCGCAAGTGTACGGGTCAAGTTTTAATAGTATGTAAATACGAGTTTCGTCCTCAGGATTGATTTTCTAGTTCACTTAAGTACTACAGAATCAATCAATTTTATTTAGAGAAATAAAGCAATACATGAATAAGATAAAACAAAATAAAACCATAAAATAAAATATGGAGAACAATCTGAAGATATATATCTTATGAAGTTGATTTCACCATTTAGACAAATTAATCCATCAATTACCAACCAAGAATCATGCAATAAAAATCATAAATCGAAAAGTTAAGGTTAATAAATTGACTTTTAAACCTAATATTTATATCTAGATTTTAATAGTATTCAAGACATTAAGCAACTTCCATTAACGACTTCTAATAAAATTCTTCACGTTCTTGCAAGAATTTACAAATAGTTATGTCATTAATTTAAATCTAGTCTAAATCATACTTTTTCAAACAAATAATTTAGACCAATCAAGACCGGTGTAAGTATAAAAGTACAGGAGTTTTGAATGGATCCATTGCTTTGTTTCTTTATCCATACAAAAACAATGAACAACCCTTCGATATTGGGAGATGGAAAAGGATGAATGTGGAGTTGTTTCGTTGTCAAATTATTGACAATCGACCCTATTTTTTAAATTGATAAGCCATTGTTGTTTCTGAACTCTAATTTCTGGTGAACTTTTAATGGAGTTAAAGTAACAACCGGTGATTTTGTACATATGAAAACTCAAACTCAACCGACCAAACAACTTCCAATAAAAGGGGGTCCAGATGGCTTCCCAGGCTAATTTTTTACCTACTTTTTTTCATTAAGATTTTGTTGGTGAAAGGAGGAAATAACATTATAAGTTATTAAATGATACTTTTGCTACTATTTTCATTAAGACTTTGTTGTATGTGAAAGCATGAAATAATATTATCATTTATTAGTATTTATATTCACTATGAATAAATAATACTTTTGCTACTTTTTTTCATTAAGACTTTATTATCTGTGAAAGCAAGAAATAATATTACCAGTTATTAGTATTTATATTCATACTGAAATTAATAAATGATATTTTTGCTATTTTTTTCTTAAGACTTTGTTGTTTGTGAAAACATGAAATAATATTACTAGTTATTAGTATTTATATTCATAGTGAGATTAATAAAGATACTTTTGATACTTTTTTCAATAAGATTTTGTTGTATATGAAAGGAGGAAATAATAATAATGAGATTAATAAAATGATACTTTTCTACTTTTTTTTCATTAACACTTTGTTGTCGGAAAAGAGGAAATAATATTACTAGTTATTAGTGGTAATGTTAATATTGATACTAATAAATGATACTTTTTAATGTCGTTTTATGCCCAAAACGAGTCTAACTCAGCTGACATATGTATATCTTGATGATCAGGAGGTCTGTGGTTCGAATCTCCCCATTCCATTTTACTCAATCTTTTCATGAAAGATATCACACAAATTCCTGCCATTTTTTTTCTCTTTTATGATAGTAATGGTCATCTTCTTTCTAGCATTAGTGATAATGCTGAATTTTTTTACTTATGAGATAGTGAGAGACATACCTCCTGATACTAATGGGTATCATTAATTGATAACGTTTTTTATTTTTTGTTTTTATGTTTTCTGTTTTTTAAAAACAAAAACGATATAGATTTGATAATTGATTTCGTTTCCTATTTTTATAAAAGAAAAAACTCAGGAAAGAAGCACTAAAATTATTAAAATTATATATCAATTGCTTTCTGTTGACCGAGAAATTTCGGCCAATCAGCGGTCGCCACATGTCTTCATCTTGGCCGGCGGATCGAATAAACTTAACCGAGCAAATTCGGTCATGGCTCAATTGGGCTCGAAATCGAATCGGGCTAAAAGTTATTTAAATGACAATTTGGCCCAAGCCCAAATAACCATTGGGCCCAGAACCCAAAAGTCCATCGGACCCAAGCCCATTGGATCCAAGCCCAAGCCCATTGGATCCAGGCCCATGAGAACTCTATAAATAGAGAGCTCATTCTTCATTTTTAAGGTTCAGAAAATTTCTTCTCCTAAGAACTCAGAGAGAATTCCCAAACAACGAAAGACTCTTTGAATCCTGAAGACTGAACGCCACTCCAAATTCAAACATCTGAAGACTTCACCGCTACGCGAAGCTGCAGATTCAACATCGAGAACAAGCTGCAAAGCCCTCGAAACAAATCCAACATCGAGAACAAGCTGCGAAGCCCTCGAGATACATTTACATTTGAGAGAGAGAATCAGAGGATCAAACATTAGAGATTGTAATCCACTACGCACTGATAAATACAATACAACAACACAAATTCAAATTCATTTGCACGTGGTCGAATCTCCATCCTTCGTCGAAATCTCGTGTGAACAGATTGGCACGCCTGGTGGGACATTTCTACCTCTCATCTCTTTCTCTCATCTCAAAGACAAGTGAAGTTATGTCGTTCAGAACTCCTTCAACAACCGTAGTCATGAACAACCGCTACACGAGTTCTACTCCCCACGATTGTCCACATGATTTTGTCACAATTGTGAGCAGAGTAATGAC
Source organism: Herpetospermum pedunculosum (assembly GCA_028017165.1). Classification (NCBI taxonomy): domain Eukaryota; kingdom Viridiplantae; phylum Streptophyta; class Magnoliopsida; order Cucurbitales; family Cucurbitaceae; genus Herpetospermum; species Herpetospermum pedunculosum. Next base: position 25,329,446 of record CM051527.1, on the reverse strand, counting down.
ATCGTCAGGGGCATCTACGAGTGACAAATTTCTTGTTAGGTGTAACCCTTTGTTCGAGCTCGATTCTGACGTAGCGTCTGTCATAACGACTGAAACAAATACTATGGAAGAAAGAATGACATTGGCGGGGGCATCTACAAGTGGCGAATTTGCTGTCAGGTGTAACCCTCTATTTGAGTTCGATTCTGACGTAGCATCCTCCATGATGACTGAAATAAATGTTATGGAGGAACGAATGACAGAGTCTACGCGTGAGGGGATAATCATTCAGGAAAATTTCTTGTACGATGAATTTGTTCCCTCATCTGATCAACCAAACAAGGGGTATGATCCAAATGTGATGTCTGTAATGATGGCAGACGCACACACTAACGATGAAGCAATGGCTGAAATGGAAAAAAAATTAAATTTTCTGATGAAAGCAGTTGAAGAACGAGACCTCGAGATTGCCCAATTGAGAAATCAGATGCAAAGTCGAGAGGCTGCAGAGTCAAGTCTAACTCCTGCAGCAAGGAGGAATGACAAAGGAAAAAATGCCATCCAAGAAGACCAACTGCATCACTCAACGTCGGTCGCTTCGTTGTCTGTCCAACAACTGCAAGACATGATCACGAACACTATCAGAGCTCAATACGGTGGACCCACCCAAAGCTCCCTCTTGTATACCAAACCGTATACAAAGAGGATCGACAACTTGAGAATGCCCATCGGGTATCAGCCGCCAAAGTTTCAACAATTTGACGGTAAGGGCAATCCTAAACAACACATTGCCCACTTCGTCGAAACATGCGAGAATGCTGGAACTCGCGGAGACTTGCTGGTTAGGCAATTCGTCCGAACCTTGAAAGGAAACGCCTTTGACTGGTACACCGACTTGGAACCCGAGACGATTGACAGTTGGGAGCAGTTTGAAAGAGACTTCTTGAATCGCTTCTACAGCACGAGGCGGACAGTCAGCATGTCTGAACTCTCACACGCTAACCAAAGGATGGGCGAGCCAGTCATCGATTTCATCAACCGTTGGAGATCATTAAGTCTTGACTGCAAGGACCGACTCACAGAAGTGTCTGCTGTCGAGATGTGCATCGGCGGCATGCATTGGGGACTTCACTACATCCTACAAGGGATAAAGCCCCAAACATTTGAAGAGTTAGCGACTCGCGCCCACGATATGGAGTTGAGTATCGCCAACAGAGGGACCAGGGACCTCTTAATCCCAGATATAAAGAAAATAAATAAAGAAGTAAACGACATTGAAAAAATCACGAAAAATGTCGTGGAAGAATCCATGGTCGTCAGCACAACCCCTGTAAGGTTTTCCTCAAAAGGAAAGGAAAACAGGACAGAAAGAAGAAATGACGGAGGCGAGAAACATCGCCTAACTTTAAAAGAAAGACAAGAAAAAGTCTATCCGTTCCCAGACTCTGACATTCCTGACATGTTAGAGCAACTACTGGAAACAAGACTGATTGAGTTTCCCGAGTGTAGGCGCCCGGAAGAAATGGACAAAGTCGATGATCCCAACTATTGTAAGTATCATCGAGTTATCAGTCATCCGGTAAAAAAATGTTTCGTCCTAAAGGAGCTAATTCTAAGGTTAGCTAAAGAAGGAAAAATTGAGCTAGACTTAGATGAAATAGCTCAATCAAACCACGCTGCAGTAACAATGAACTCCGACGCTCAATTATTTCCAGCCTCATTTGATAAGCAAAAGGAAAGCCTGATCCAGTTTGGGACCTTCGAACCAATAATTGTTCGGTTCGGACATGAAACCCCAAAGCAAATTTCTCAGGTAAAACCTGAGGCCGTCAGAAATGAGGATAAAGGTTGGACCATTGTGGCTCGTCAGAAAATACGACGACAAAAACCTGTCCAGAAAGAAGATTACATACTTCGAGATGATAAACGAAACAATAAACTTCCAAAGAAGAAAAGAAGAATCAATTCGAGGAAGCCTAAACACGAGAGAAGAGAAAACAAATATTTTTCTCAACCTCGACGACAGGTGACTTTAAAAGAATTTTTCTCAAAAAGTTTCCTTCCCATCAAGAAAGAGGAAGAAATCTGTGCAAGTTCATGCTACATCAATGCAGAAGAAGTCGACGACTCAAAAGAAGTCGACCAAAGAACTTCTGTCTTCAATCGCATCAAGCCTTCAACTACTCGAACTTCGGTCTTCCAAAGGATGAGTATGGCCGCGACAAAAGAAGAAAATTCATGTCTAACTTCTACCTCCACTCGAACTTCCGCTTTCCAAAGGTTAAGTGTCTCCACATCAAAGAAAGACCGACCTTCAACATCTGTTTTTGATCGCCTCAAAGGGACAAACGATCAACAAGAAGGAAAGATGAAGACTGTAGGGGCAAGACTCTTTGAAGAAGAAAGTAGCGACCAAAAGATTCACAGTCGTGTTCCTTCACGCATGAAGAGGAAATTTTCTGTCCACATAAATACAGAGGGTTCCTTGAAGGTGAAGAAAAATCTCATCGTTCTAACCAATCCTACAAGCGAAGGATTTGATAAAGACCATGACGAAGATAAGATCTCATAAAATGTAATACTCCTTAACGTAAGAGTATAAACTACATGTTGCTCCTGGCCCGCACGAGCTTAAAAGGTGAACGGCCCAAGTAAAAAAAAAAAAAACAATGTAATACTCCTTAACGTAAGAGTATAAACTACATGTTGCTCCTGGCCCGCACGAGCTTAAAAGGTGAACGGCCCAAGTAAAAAAAAAAAAAAACAATGTAATACTCCTTAACGTAAGAGTATAAACTACATGTTGCTCCTGGCCCGCATGAGCTTAAAAGGTGAACGGCCCAAAAAAAAAAAAAAAAAAAAAAAAAAAAAAAAAAAAAAATCGATCATTCATCATGTAACCTGAACTACGTTATGACTTGATCCCTTCCATCTAAGGGTACGTAGGCAACTTAAAGAAAAAATATATATATACTTTAAGTTCAGTCACAACAATAAAAAAAAGGGATTACATTCCATTTGAACTACGATATGACTTGATCCCTTCCATTCAAGGGTACGTAATCGATGTTCGAACTCAAGAGCAAAAGAAGAAATGATAGTACCAATTCCACTACGCCAAACAAGCTTCATTATTACTATTTGACTTCAGATTGTAATATTTCATTCAGCTTGTTATTAGGCCAAATCAAATTTCCATCACTGCGCATCACCAAGTTCAGTTGCAAGTTTGCGCATCACCAAGTTCTGCTGCAAGTTTGCGCATCTCCAAGTTCAGTTGCAAGTTTGCCCATCACCAAGTTCAGTTGCAAGTTTGCCCATCACCAAGTTCAGCTGCAAGTTTGCGCATCTCCAAGTTCAGCTGCAAGTTTGCGAATCTCCAAGTTCAGCTGCAAGTTTGCGCATCTCCAAGTTCAGCTGCAAGTTTGCGCATCTCCAAGTTCTGCTGCAAGTTTGCGCATCTCCAAGTTCTGCGCATCTCCAAGTTCAGCTGCAAGTTTGCGCATCACCAAGTTCAGTTGCAAGTTTGCGCATCTCCAAGTTCTGCTGCAAGTTTGCGCATCTCCAAGTTCTGCTGCAAGTTTGCGCATCTCCAAGTTCTGCTGCAAGTTTGCGCATCTGCAAGTTTGCCCATCACCAAGTTCAGCTGCAAGTTTGCGCATCTCCAAGTTCAGCTGCAAGTTTGCGAATCTCCAAGTTCAGCTGCAAGTTTGCGCATCTCCAAGTTCAGCTGCAAGTTTGCGCATCTCCAAGTTCTGCTGCAAGTTTGCGCATCTCCAAGTTCTGCGCATCTCCAAGTTCAGCTGCAAGTTTGCGCATCACCAAGTTCAGTTGCAAGTTTGCGCATCTCCAAGTTCTGCTGCAAGTTTGCGCATCTCCAAGTTCTGCTGCAAGTTTGCGCATCTCCAAGTTCTGCTGCAAGTTTGCGCATCTGCAAGTTTGCCCATCACCAAGTTCAGCTGCAAGTTTGCGCATCTCCAAGTTCAGCTGCAAGTTTGCGAATCTCCAAGTTCAGCTGCAAGTTTGCGCATCTCCAAGTTCAGCTGCAAGTTTGCGCATCTCCAAGTTCTGCTGCAAGTTTGCGCATCTCCAAGTTCTGCGCATCTCCAAGTTCAGCTGCAAGTTTGCGCATCACCAAGTTCAGTTGCAAGTTTGCGCATCACCAAGTTCAGTTGCAAGTTTGCGCATCTCCAAGTTCTGCTGCAAGTTTGCGCATCTCCAAGTTCTGCTGCAAGTTTGCGCATCTCCAAGTTCTGCGCATCTCCAAGTTCAGCTGCAAGTTTGCGCATCTCCAAGTTCTGCTGCAAGTTTGCGCATCTCCAAGTTCAGCTGCAAGTTTGCAAGTTTGCGCATCTCCAAGTTTTGCGCATCTCCTCCAAGTTCCGCTGCAAGTTTGCGCATCTCCTCCAAGTTCCGCTGCAAGTTTGCGCATCTCCTCCAAGTTCGCGCGCCTGCATCATCGCGCGCGCCTCCAAGTTTTGCGCATCTCCTCCAAGTTCCGCTGCAAGTTTGCGCATCTCCTCCAAGTTCCGCTGCAAGTTTGCGCATCTCCTCCAAGTTCGCGCGCCTGCATCATCGCGTGCATCTCCTCCAAGTTCCGCTGCAAGTTTGCGCATCTCCAAGTTTTGCGCATCTCCTCCAAGTTCGCGCGCATCTCCTCCAAGTTCGCGCGCCTGCATCATCGCGCGCGCCTCCAAGTTCGCGCGCCTCCACGTTCGCGCGCGCGCGCCTCCAAGTTCGCGCGCCTCCACGTTCGCGCGCGCGCGCGCCTCCACGTTCGCGCGCGCGCGCCTCCACGTTCGCGCGCGCGCGCCTCCACGTTCGCGCGCGCGCCTGTTTAAGAAAATTATCTAAAAATATGTATAAAAGTGGACTTGAACCCAAGACCAAAGAAAACAAAGGTTCTACGTGTTCCACTTTGCCAAAGAAGATTTATTGTTACAATTTATCTTTAGATTGTAATACTTCATTCAACTTGAAATTTAGGTGGGTTCTAAATTTCCTTCCATAATCATGACCTTAAGTTCAAATTTTCGAACTTCATGTCAAGTTTGCGCATCTCCAAGTTCAGCTGCAAGTTTGCGAATCTCCAAGTTCAGCTGCAAGTTTGCGCATCTCCAAGTTCAGCTGCAAGTTTGCGCATCTCCAAGTTCTGCTGCAAGTTTGCGCATCTCCAAGTTCTGCGCATCTCCAAGTTCAGCTGCAAGTTTGCGCATCACCAAGTTCAGTTGCAAGTTTGCGCATCTCCAAGTTCTGCTGCAAGTTTGCGCATCTCCAAGTTCTGCTGCAAGTTTGCGCATCTCCAAGTTCTGCTGCAAGTTTGCGCATCTCCAAGTTCTGCTGCAAGTTTGCGCATCTGCAAGTTTGCCCATCACCAAGTTCAGCTGCAAGTTTGCGCATCTCCAAGTTCAGCTGCAAGTTTGCGAATCTCCAAGTTCAGCTGCAAGTTTGCGCATCTCCAAGTTCAGCTGCAAGTTTGCGCATCTCCAAGTTCTGCTGCAAGTTTGCGCATCTCCAAAAATCTTACACAAAATTAAAACGCACCTTATATTTACAAAAAAATAACAACCAATATTTTGTGAAAAATAAAGAGATTCATTGAGTTTTTAATTCACATATGATCCCCCCATTTTATTTCATTAACAAAAGTTAAAAACATTAATATAGTTTAGTAATTGTTTAGTTACTATAAAACATTAACATAGCTTAGTAATAATTGACATCTATTTTGTCCTCTGTAGTACGTAATAGGTTAAAATCTCAATGCGTCAGATTTTTTAATTCACTTTGTTTTGTTTTTATATGTACTTTAAAAATCTTGGTTGCAATCAAGGTTAAATTAATAGATAATTGGACTACATTAGATTTAATATAGTGTAGGTTGGACAATTAACGAAATGATACTATCATCATCATTTGTGAAGCACATCATTATTTGAACCAACTGTTTTTTTATTTATTTGATGATTCTTCCTGCAGCGAAAGTTTGGTCTTTTTCCTCCAGTTATGGAGGCCTTAATAGCGACTTCAATGCCAAAGCGAGCATAGCTCAGCTGGCATATGTATGAATTAACGACCACGAGGTCTGTGGTTCGAATCCCCCCACCCCCAATGTATTCAAAAAAATAATAGCGACTTCAATGGCCGACTTTTGGTGTTCTATGTGGGGACTAGGGACAATCCCGACAGCTCCCAAGATCTCGAAGAGGTCGTAAGATCTATAAAAGTCCAAGGCTCTTTTGAAATATTTGAATTGGTTATAGGGTGAGTTTGAACACGTAACATGGTGTTTCCATTCGTGAATTTAAAGATTACTTAGGCTTCCAATATAACATGTCGGCTAATATTCTTCCTGCTCAGATGAACAATAAGAATAGGTATAGGAAATGGATAATACGAGTCATCAGTGACGGATTCAGAACCTGAAGTCAGGACGGGCTTAGGATAATTTTGAACACATAGATATATGTATATAATAATTTTTTATTTTTTTTGGAATCATAGGTAAGATTCAAAACTTAATGTCGAATACATAAATTCGTATTAAATAATTTCAAACACATTAATATAATGTATATTAATTTATAGATTAAATTATAAATTTAGCCTTAAAATTTTTAAAATTATAAATTTAATCTTTGATTTTTTAATATTTTAAAATTTACAGATGTAGACATAAAATTAAAAAAAATTAATCACCTAAGACACAAATTAAAATTACATAAATTTTTTAAATACCTAAGACATAAAATTAAAAGTTTAAAATTATAGTATTGTATATTTTTTTTATTTAAAAATAATATATTTATATTTTACTAATTGTTAGATAAAATATTTTAAAAGAAATATATGAGAATCTAAATAATAAATATATAAATTATATATATATATATATATATATGAATTATTTATTATAAATTTAAAAAAATTATATGTATAAAATGAAAAGTCTAAATAGTTACCTCAAATTTGAAAAAATAACTTTTAATATATAATATTTTTAAAATCAAATGTATTTTTGAGAAAAACTTGAAATATATACCTGAAAAAAAGGAAGAAAAACTGCAAATATAAACTTAAAACGAAAGAAAAAAAATAAATAAATAAAGGAAAAACTGGATAACTGACGTCACTGGGGCTCGAACCACTGAGGCAAGTGATGATTTTACAAAAATTTACGCTGTACTTTATATATATTGGTAGTGTCTCAAAGTTGAGGGGGGGCTCGACACTACAACAAAGTTGGTCTATTTCGACCATTTTTTATCGAAGGTTATAAAAAACCTTCGAAAAAGATAACATTTATCGGAGGTTCTTTATCGAAGGTTATTAAAAACCTTTGAAAAAGATATACATTTATCGGAGGTATTAAAAAAACCTTCGAAAAATATCTACTTTTTAGCAAAGGTTATAAAAAACCTTCGAAAAAGATATACATTTATCGAAAATATTAAAAAACCTTCGAAAAATATTTACTCTTTATTGAAGGCTATTAAAAGTCTTTGAAAAAAATATACATTTATTGGAGGTGTTAAAAAATTCTCTGAAAAATATCTACTCTTTATCGAAAGTTATTAAAATCCTTCGAAAAAGATACACACTTATCGAAAATATTAAAAAAACCTTCGAAAAATAGTTACAAGGGCATTAAGAGTGTTTTGGAAAAATATATACTCTTTATCGAAGATTATTAAAAACCTTCGAAAAAAATATACATTTATCGAAGGTATTAAAAAACCTTCGAAAAATACTTCTTTTTATTGGAGGTTTTTAAAACCTTCGAAAATGATAGAAAAATAGGAAGGTTATAAAAAAAAATCGATCCACAAACTTTAAAAAAAATTACTTTTATGGAAGGTTTAAAAACCTTCGAAAAAACTAGTTTAATCTAAGGTTTTTAAAACTTTAAAAAATGATAGAAAAATAGGAAGGTTATAAAAAAAATTCTAATTACAAACTTTTTTAAAAAAATATACTTTATCGAGGGTTTAAAAACCTTCGAAAAAAAACTACTTTAATCGAAGGTTTTAAACCTTCGAAAATAATAAAAAAATAGGAAGGTTATAAAAAAAATTGGCTTTGCAAACTTTTTAAAAAAATCTACTTTTATCGAAGGTTTAAAAACTTCCGAAAAGAGCTACTTTAATCGAAGGTTTTTAAAAACCTTCGATAAAATATAATATTAAAATTTATATTATATTCACTTAAATCTAGCCCAAAACAAAAACTAATTATCTTCCGTCTGCATCTTCCGTCTGCATATTCCCTTTCTCTTTCCCACTTTATTTTCCCTTTCTCTGATTTATTTTCCCACTTTCCTTATTATTCAATATTCCCTTTCTCTTTCCCCAAAACAAAAACTAATTCTCTTCCGTCTGCATCTTCCTCTTCATCTTCATCCTCTGCTTCATTTTCATTCTCATTCTCCCGCCATGGCTAGGGCTACTGTCGAGCTCGATTTCTTCCGTCTCGAGAAGGAAGCCTCCTCTTCCGTCTCGAAACGTACTCTCGATTTTTCATCAGTCGCCTCTTCTACGAAGATTTCACTCTAGATTATCGCCTGATTCTCACCAAATAACTTCAACGAGATTTCAGTCGCAGCCGATTTTGATCATTCTCTCAGTCGCTTGGTTCAGATTTTCCCTAATTTTCAACATTGGATTCGTCTTGGCTCTCACTTGCCGGAATCAGCGCCTCCGATTTCCTAATCCGAGTGAGTTTCTGTGGTTTTTTAAATGAATCGGATATGGTGTAGATTTTGATTTTGATTTTGAATTTGGATTTTGATTTATGTAGGTAGTGTGTACGAGAGAGATTACTCCGTCCTCAATTCTTTCTTTGATGAAGTGCCTGTCAATCTCGATGTATGGTAGGCAAGATTTTTCACAATACTTCACTTCGTTGTCACACATCATTTTCATGGGACTTTCTGCTGGAATCTTTAGCTCCTTTAGTACTCTTGCTGGCCACATTCTTCACAAATCTCATGGGACATTGTTTCTTGCTTCGCCAAGTTACAAGGTTGTGTCCATATATTCCTTTTCTTTGTAAAATAATTGGTTACACTTCCTGGATTGAGTTTAGTTAAAGGGTATTTTTGTGTATTTTGATTTGCATGCTTCCATTTTGCAGGGTTATCTTGATCCAGAGTACTTCTTGACTCATAAACTGACAGATAAGAGTGACGTTTATAGTCTCGGTGTTGTGTTTTTGGAGCTTTTGACTCGGAAGCACCCAATCTCACACGGCAAGAACATCGTTAGAGAGGTATTACAATGACATCTTTTATGGCCTCTTTATTTTGGAATAGTTTCCTTTGAGACAATTTTATCTCCAAGTGGTATGGATAATTTGATTCTGAATGCCTAAAGGATATAATAGGATGTTTACTTATTTGTCTATATCGTTTTCACTTTGTTGGCTCTCACTTGCTAGGCTTGCGTGTTGGAAGATTTTAGATTATTGATTTGAACATTCTGTTTCTTTTCCTTTTCTCCCTTGATTTGAGTAATTTTTTGCAGGTCAAGATGGTGGTAAACGAATGGGTCTTAATTTTGAAAGAGTGAAGTAAGTGGGTTCTTTTGATTTATAGCTTACTTCATTCCAAAATATGTATGGTTTCTGAATTTAAACGCTGCATTGCAATTGTAAATACTTGTTTACTTGTTAGTCAGTAGAATACCCTTTTGTCATTGCTTCTTCGATCGGCTTTTACTTGATTTTCTTCGAATTCTCGATCTCCTCCACATTGCTTAGAGTGTTATTAAGAGAATGCCTAACTTGTTTTCATTTAGTTTTGGTCATGGGGTCTTGCAGTTAATGTACGTATTGTAATTTGGACCAAATGAGTGGACCATTTCTGATGTTAATATGCTTTCGAATGATTCTATCTACCTGTGGTTATATAGAGAAGTACTAAAAGTTCTAATTCAGCAGCCCAGTCTAATTCTCGATTTCTGGATAGTTGTGATTGCATTTTTTTCTAATTATTCTGCCCTCTGCGTTATTTAGGATTGAATTAGTACATAATGATTCTGCCTCTGAAGTTTTACATGTTTGGCTAAAAGTGTTACTATTTCTAGTTCCATGAATTTTTTAAGTTGTAGAAATACTTTATGGTTGTTTTTCTGTTGTCAGATGGAGTTATTTTTACATGCTAGTTAGTACTTCAATGTAGGGGGAGTGGGGGAGGTATGAGGAAAGGACCCATTGACAGCTCTTGTTTAAGAATTTGTGAATAGTTGTGATGTATTTTGAATCTTATGTATTACGTTACATCAATATATGGATATTATTGTTTTGATCACTTAATTACTTTCAATACTATTGACATTTTCCTAATTCTTGAGACAATAGATGTAATCTGACTAATTTTTACCAAAATTATAGGTGAAAAGTTCTTCAAAATTGTTGGAAGTCCATATTACATGGCCCCAAAGGTGTTGAACCGGAATTACGGACCATAAATAGACATATGGAGTGCAGGGGTCATTTTATACATCTTGTTGTGCGGAGTTCCTCCCTTTTGGGTTGGTAATTAATTTCATAGTGTCCCTGTAGCCTATAATTAAATTATTGATGGATAATGTCTGATTATTTCGCTTTCGTGTTCCAAGGATTAATATATGTAGCTAATTGAAATCAAACGCTCTGTTGACTCAAGTGTACTTTTTTCATAGAGACTGCAAGGGATAACTCAAGCTATTCTCCGTGGACTGATAGATTTTTCAAACGTGATTCGTGGCCTAGTATCTCAGAGACTCTAAAAGTCTTGTGAAGCAAATGTTGGAGTCAGATCCAAAGCTTCAGTTGACAAGTTCTTGGTAATTTAGATATTTTAACTTCTGACAGATTGCATTATCGGGCAATAGGAATGATATTGTTAAATAGGAATGATATTGTTAAAGGACTATATTGTAGGATGATTAACTTAAGAGACAAACACAAAGTTCTCTTTTATTAATGTGTTAACACATTAGTCTATGTGTAATATTTAGTTAGATCATTTGTTGGAGATTTGATCACACTTTGGGTTGTGTTGCTTCATTTTTGGTTTATTTGTGTAAATGGTTTATTTGTGTACAGATCATCCTTGGCTAAAAAATATTAAAAAAGCTCTAAATGATTTGGTTTATATGTGTAGATAGATAAACAAGCTCTTATATCGCTTTTGCACGTTGAAATAACAATATAAATCTTTGAAAAAAAGACTCATTTTCGAAGGTTAATGACCTCTCGAAAAAGACTCATTTTCGAAGGTTAACGAACCCTCGAAAAAGACTCATTTTCGAAGATTAACGAACCCTCGAAAAAGACTCATTTTCGAAGGTTAACGAACCCTCAAAAAAGAAATTAATTTTCGAAGGTTAATGAACCCTTGAAAAGCATTTCCCGACGGAATTTATTTCGACACTTTTCGAAGGTTTAATTAACCTTCGAAAAAAGCTTTTTCGAAGGTTTATTTAGTGTTTTTTCGAAGGTTGTGACCTTCGAAAAAAGTCAAGTTTCTTGTAGTGCGAGCCCCCTCTGGTCCCTTGGTAAATCCGCCCCTGCGAGTCATTGGTTTGTGTAGGACCCGTTGGATAACGTTTTCGTTTCTTGTTTCTTGGTTCTTGTTTCCTGTTTCTTGTTTCTTATTTTTTAGGAACTAGAAATAGAAACATGTTTGATAACTACTTCTGTTTCTTGTTTCTTGAAGAAAAAAAACATAAACAGAAACTTGTTTGATAACAGTTTCTTGTTTTTGTTTTTGTTTTTTTTTTTTTACCTTTTTTTTTCATTTTACTTATAGTTTAAATATTATTTAGTTATATAGTATAAAAAATATATAACATGCATTAAAATAATAAAGCAAAGCTACATTATTTAATACAAGTAAGCCCTGATACATAATTAACAAGACAAATAAAATTATTTTTATCTATCAAATGTGTGACCCAAATTTGATTAATGTCATCTCTCACTCGAATCATTCTACTTTCAATGATGTCGACTCAGATCCAACTCAATTATATAACTCTGTAAATATCGTGGTTGTAAAATATTAAAATGAATCTAAATGCATATTTTAGTAATTCTAATTGGTTTAAGTGTACTAAATACTAACAAATATATATTATAAAATTTAAAATTTAAATAATATATAAATACACTTTATTAAAAAAATTAAAATTAAATATATATTAAAAAACAAAATGTAACACAGCCTTGAAGCCAAGAACTTAGAGGAAGAGAGGAAATTGGGCACCTGGTTGAACCAACAAGCCAAGACTATATATAAGTAAAATGAGAACAACATAATATAAAAAGAAACGGAACAAAAAGAAACACTTTTTTATAGTGTCTCAATTTTTGTTCTTTTTTTTGGAAACGTTTCTAAAAATTTAGAAACAAGAAACGAGAATAGTTATCAAACAAGTCACAGAAAACAGGAAACGAGAACGTTATCAAACGTGTCCGTAATTGTATAGAAATTAAAGGAACAAAGATGGATGATCGATAGGTTGACATGGTATAGAAGGGGGCCAAATTGAATGCCCCTTGATTCATTAAAATGAAACAACCTCCTTATTATGTGCTCATTTTTTTTTAGGAATTCCAGTTGGATATTTATCTGCTCTTAATTCTAGTGATTTCTCGCTAATATTCCTACTGAAAGCCCAAATTGAATGCCCCTTGATTCATGGAAACAACCTCCTTATTCACATGAGCAACATATTTTAAGGAATTTCAGTTCCCCAATTAATCCTTCATATATCTGCTCCGCCTACACGTCTGCTACCACTGGCAACTCAATGCTGACTCTCCCTGAACAACTCATCATCGAGATTCTATCCAGGCTTCCGCCAGAGTCTCTGCTCCGATTCAAGTCCGTTCGCAAATCCTGGTACGCCCTAATCACCGACCCTAAATTCATAACAAAACATCTCCTAAATTCTCCCCAACACAAACACGTTCTTATCAGCCGTCCTGTCACCAACAACTCTGGAACAACAGAAGTTGTATTCTCCATCCTCGATCAATCTGTATTTGTGTCCGATCTCGATATCGGTGTCGATGCCAATTTGTTATTCGGTGAGGATTCTTCTTATTTACAAATCAAAGGTCATTCTCACGGCTTATTCTGTCTCTCCAGTAATGATAGGGATATTTTCCTCTCTAATATGATGACTAGAGAGTTTCGTAAACTCCCGCCCTCAATTCTTCACCTCCCTGAACTTCCGGGGGAATACTATGATCGTTACTTTTCCCTTACAAATGCCGAAGGATTTGGGTACGATGCCAAATCTAGGGATTTCAAAGTGATTAGGGTTGTTCAACTTTTTGAACGTACACGTTCTTTTAGAGTGGAAATTTACGATTTGAGCAAAGATAGATGGAGAGAAATTAAAACTCCTGTTTGTGGTAGCGTGTTTTGGGCGCCTTCATTTCAGATGTATCACCAAGGAATATATTACTGGTGGGCGCTTAAGGCTGAAACCACTATTGAAACTGAGATTATTCAATCCTTCCACATGAGTGAAGAGGTTTTCGTCGAAATTCCGATTCCGGATAGTTTTCAAATTCGGGGTAAGTATAAAAGTACCGGAGTTTTGAATGGATCCATTGTTTTGTTTCTTTATCCATGCAAAGAGAATGAACAACCCTCCGATGTTTGGGAGATGGACATTTGGAAGATGGACAAGGATGAATGTGGTGTTGTTTCGTGGTCAAAACTATTCACGATCGATCGTGTTTCTGGAATTGATAAACCATTGTTGTTTTTGAACTCCGATGAACTTTTAATGGAGTCGAGGGAACAACAGGTGATTTTGTACAACATTAAAACTCAACGAATCAAACAACTTCCAATAAGAGGGGATCCAGATGACTTCCAAGCTACTTTTTTCATTAAGACTTTGTTGTCTGTGAAAGGAGGAAATAATATTACGAGTTATTAGTATTTATATTCGTATCGAGATAAATAATTGCTGCTTTTTTCATAAAGATATAGATCCAATGATATTTTCATCCAGAACTAGTTGTTCATGTCTATATGCACCTAGATTGAGTTAGTTATTTAAAATAACTTATTTTTGTAGAGGATTAGTGTTATAATGCTCAAAATCTTATAAACCTTTCACTCACACAACAAGAGGAAAAAAAAGAAAAGAAGGAAAAGAAAGGGAGGTTGGTTTTGTGGATCATATTACATGGAATTGACATTATCTTAAATAATATAGATATATGTATCATGATTTCTTATTGTATTCACATATAAATACAGATTATTAAGTTCAGAAAGAATTATTTTGTGTTCATAGTTCATTTTCCATTTCATTTGCTGTGATTGTTGACAAGAGAAACAAGATATTGGGTAAATGGTGAAAGTGGGGAAGAGGCTTTATATTTATTTCTCTTTGTAATGTGAACTAAGGGCAGGATTGGACACTACTGTTGTGTATAATTTGAACATTAAAACTATGTTTAAGCGAAACTATAATTTTGTCAAGTTCTTGCCTTTTTGTATTGCTTCATCAATTGTATTTCTTGCATTGGTAATTTGAAGTTCGATTTTTTTCTTTGTTGTGGGAATTTGGATTTGACGATGCGGAAGGGTTGCATTGGTGGATTTGGACGGGTTTACAAATGTCGATTAGAAGACAACTTTGAAGTTGTTGTGAATAAATTTGAATAGCGATAAGGAATCAAATAAAGAAATTTAGGTTATGTTTCTTTCTTCTTCTTTTTATTGATTATATGTTGAGAAATCCAACAAGAAATAACTTGAAATTTGCATAATGAAGTTGATATATTGTGCAAAATTCATTATTCAAACATCATTCGCATTCCGGGTTATACCATTTAATACTAGTATCTGAATTTTTTTTTTGTTGCAATTACATTTTTTTTTTTTGCAAATACAGTATATAGTGTTTTTGTTTTTAGTACAATTTTTTTTTTAGTTTTTGCAAATACAAAGTATTTGTACTGTGTAATTGTTGTTTGCAAATTACAATTACACTATATTTGCAATGTATCGTGTAATTGCAGTATCGTGTAATTGAAGTTTGCAATATTGCAATCTACCGACGGGTACCTTCCCGTGATTTTATTTTAAATTAAAAAATATATTGTATTTTCATTTCTAGTGAAATGAAAAAAATACTGTAAACACTGTATTTTCTTGTATTTTCTTGTATTTTCTTCTTATGATCATGATTTTTTTATTGTTCAGTTCGATGATGGAGTAAAAAGACTAGGAACATATTTTTTTTCTCCAATTTTGTGTCAAAGTATGTTATATTTTTTTTTTGTTTTTTTGTTTTTTGTCTTCTAAGTATTATTGTTGTATTTCCCAAAGAATAATACACTTTAATTGAAATTTTGCAAATTTAATTGAAATTTTGCAAATTTTAATTACAGTGTAATTGCAAATGGAAAATAAAGTGTAATTGCAAAAACATTATTTTTGCACTACTAGTGATTTGCAAAACAAAAACACTATATTTGCAATTCTATGTTTATTTTTCCCATCGTTTGATTTATATAATTTTCAAATTATCTATCAATTTGCAATTACACTGTTGGGATTTTCTATGTATTTATCGAACTTTTTTTTTTTTTTTTTTTTTTTTTTTTTTTTTTGTAAGTTTTATTTGTGGTTCTGTCATTGTTTGATTTACCGTGCAAAAAATCACGTGATTTGCAATTCTATGTTTATCTTTAGTTTTTTATGATATGAACAATGGTCACACGAGAAAGATGAGTGCTATTTTTTTTTTATGTGGGGAGATTACGGGGTAAGAGGGAATGGAGAAAATAGGGGAAAGATGAGTGATATTTTTTTTTTTTTTTTTTTTTTTTTCAGTGTGGTAGACGGGTAAAATGGGGGAGGGGAGGGAGAAAATGAGAAAATCTTAGGAGAAAAAGTTAGTTTTTTTTTTTTAATTATTAAATCTTATAAATTGGAGAGAAAATTGAAATCGTAAATAAGGAATAAAAAAAAATAGAGGAGAGAGACAATAAACTAAAAAAAATCTATATCAAACATTTAAAAAAATGGACATCTATCGATTTTGATAATAAAAATGGGCAACTACAAGAATAACTTAAACGAGGATGAAAAATAGCTAAACTAATTATTGTTTTGAAAAATAGCTAACTCCTAAAATTAGAATTTTCTGGAGAATGTAGTTGGACGAAACTACCCTTCAGGCATTTAACTGTTGAACTACCTACCAAAAAAAGAGATTTAATCAGAATTAAATGAAAAAAAAAAAAAAAAAAGTGAACGTTAGAGTTAGAGCTTGGAAAACCCCCTACAAAAGAGAAAGATTTATTCCGGGAGAAAATGAAGGGAAAATAAGGATTTATTCAAAGAATCGGGGAGTAAAATAAAAATTTATTTTAGGAGAGAATCATGTAAAAAAATAATAAAAAATTAAGATTTTGTCAAACCAAAGATAACAACCACCAATTAAATTGAAACAAATTCAATAAAATCTAATCTGGAATATTAATTCAAATTAATTTTTAAACTAAAATTTTCATAGACAGTTGTGACAAAAATTATAATAACGATGCTCTCGATAATTTCTAAGGTGTATATATTTGAAGTTACATGTACATATAAGTATATCATATGAAGTATATGTGTATGTATACAAACCATTAATTGGTGAACGTACATGTAGGTATAACATAGCTCGTAAGAAATTTATATAAACAATTAAATTTTCAGCATATTGATGTTTATAAAAACTAAAATGTTCATAGACGGTTGTAAGAAAATTATAAAAATGACACCCTAGATAACTTCTTGTGTGAGGATATATTCGTAGTTACATCTATACGTACATGTAAGTATATCATATGAAGTATATGCGTGTATATACACCATAAACCATTACTCTGTGAGCATTGAACAAATGATACTAAAAAATTTAAAATGTTCATAGACGGTTATAAGAAAATTATAAAAATGAGGGTCCTCGATAACTTCTAGTGTGGGTATATATTCGTAGTTACATCTATAACAATGTACATGTAAGTATATCATATGAAGTATATGCGTGTATATACACCATAAACCATTAATCTGTGAGCATTGATCAAATGATACTAAAAAACATTAAAATTGGTATGCATGTTAAGTTTACCCGGAAAACGTTCAATCAATTGTATCATTACCTGCAACATTGAATTAGGAGATTTGCAAATCTTCCCTCCTCCAAATCGATTTGAAACATCCATCGATTCTCAACTTTGAAACTCTCTATCTTGAAAACAAAATTATCTACCTCAACTTTTTACATCGTTGAACGCTTGAATTGGGCTGAAAATTTCGATTCTCAAAATGACGTATTTTCGAAGTGAGTAAGGATCTTAGTCTTTATTCACTCTCGTCTCTGTACATTGTCCTCGTTTCAACTTTGAAAAAAAAAATGAATCCCTCTTTTCAAAATGCATGAATCTAGGAGGGTTGTTAGTGAGATAATTTTTTTTTTTTGTTGTTAAACATTTTCAAATCTAAGTTGTTCAGATTTTTTCTTTTCTTCAAAATCCATGGATCTGGTTGTTAGAAACTTTTTCTTCAAAAACAGATGAATGAATCTGATTGTTAGAAATTAAAATAAATATAAAAAAAAAAAATAGTTATGTCAGTTGTCCGTAAATAAGCGTATATACCAGGGGTATAATTGGGATGAAAATTGTCAATTTCATTCTAAAATTGTGGTAGTTATGAGATGAAAATATGAAACTTTCTTAGCTATTTTTCAATTCAGTTTTTTATTCCTAGTTATTTTTGAAAATTTCCCTAATAAAAAATGGTCATATGTCTTTTTGCCAATTTTTTTAATTTGATTTGTCCATGGGTTAACCCGTTTTTGTTGGTTTTGAATTGGCTCGTTGGGCCGGCCTAGAGGCCCGCTCCAATATAATAATATTATATATATAATTTGAAGAAGAAAAAATGAATAAAAAAACCACTAATGTCCAACTCCACCGTTATATGTTACAAGTACACGCACCCATAATCATGACGGTCATGGAGAAGATGAACTATTAATGAGAATTTTATTTTCTATTAAAAAAAATTATGAATAAAATTGACCAATGACATCTCATAGTTGTAGTCATGGATGACAAATGACAACTCACAATTTACTTCGTTGCAGCTTCAACAAGACCATATGAGCACCATCAGCCCCTCGTCATTTTCTGTCTCATCTTGACAAAGTTGAAATCATCTCTAACCTTGTTCTTAATTGTAACAAAGATTCTCAAAAGCATATTCTCTATCATAATAACTTGGTGGCTCTCTTCTAGTGCGTCTGGAATTAAAGGAATAACATAATCTTTCCAACTTTGTTTGTAGCTCGCAATCCGTATGTGATGATATCATTGTATACCTCTTGGTAAAAAAAATCTCATATATGCTCTAACTATGAGACCTCCAATGTTGCTTTAAATTGGAAGACCTTTTTATAATCGACTTCGGCATTTGTATATTTTTTATATACATAATGAAGTATCCTCCCTCAAAAAAAGAAAGGGTGGTCATTCAAGAACCATCTCAAACAATACCTAAATTATTGTTCAATTGGCAAACTTTTATCCAATTGATATATTACGAAAAACCTTTGTTGAATTCTGGTGGATCTTCGCTTGTTGAAATGTCCGTCCGCCGCAATTAGCTTTGTTCTTCGCATCTGTCATGGTAGCATTTTGGGTGCTAAATCTAAAGATTAAGCGCATGTTTTGGGAGTGATTTTCAAATGTCCAAAATCACTTCTTTATGCCCAAAATCACTTCTATTTCAAAATGGTGATGTTTGGCAACTGTAAAAAAAAATTGACTTTGGAAGAATCTTAAGGATGTGTTTGGAT